>PVIH01007287.1:0-101982 GCA_004025045.1 Sigmodon hispidus | reverse complement strand
ATGGAGATGAATGGACAAAGGACCAGAGAGAAGGAAGGGGGGTGGGGCAAAGGAGCAGGCACGAGGCACAAGGATGGGAGGGGTCAGTGGCCCCAGAAAGCTCCCTCTATATCCACAGTTACATAGAAACCCAGATCTCGGGGCTGGAGAGATGGCTCAGCGGTTAAGAGCACCGTCTGCTCTTCCAGAGGACCCGGGTTCGATTCCCAGCACCCACATGGCAGCTAACAACTGTCTGTAGTTCCAGTTCCAGGCAAAACACCAAGGCAAATAAATAAATAAATAATAAATAAATAAAGTTTAAAAAAAAAAAAAAAAAGAAACCCAGATCTCTGCATCCAGATCTGGGATCTGGACCCCTTCTAAGAATGATGAGCGTCTCTCTAGGGTGCTTTGTTCAGCACAAGGTGCCAGCAAGGCCCTCGTCAGGCTGACTCTCCACTACACAGGTGTGGTACATGACAGCCCCTTAGTTAATGCAGGACACACTGAATGCAAATTGAGAAAGACCTGAGTTTCAGACCTGTGCACATGAATTTAAACAACTCCCTTCTCTTCCCAAGCTGCAATAATGCATGTGTGCATTCCCGGTAACACACACACACACACACACACACACACACACACACACAGCTTCACAGGATGTTGTCAAGATGGGGATCCATGAACCAAAACAGGTAGGTACTAGTAAGAAACACCATGGGATGCTCAGGGTAGCAGGGCTTAGTCTATGACACAAATGTGTCACCTCACCTCTCTGGGACTCACCCATAAACTGAGGGACTTTAGGGGGAAGATCTCCAGGACAGGTTGTCCTTGACAGTTTCCCCTTTGAAAAATTAAATGATATGCCAGAGAAAAGCAAGTCTGTCCAGCTTGTCTGTTGGGATTGGCAGATCCTAAAGGCAGAAGCCTAACAGTATGGCTTCACGTTTTATTCATTCTGTAAGAGATCATAAAGGACACTTGCTACAGTTAAGAAAAGTTAAAGGAAAATTAAAAGACTACAGGGATGGGAGGTGAGAAGGGGGAAGTATCATTTGTACTCCAGACACCTTGGATTTGAGACAAGGTCTCACCATACAGCCCACACTAGCCTTGAACTCACTATGTAGTGCATGCTGATACTAAACTATTTTCAGAATTTTATTATTGTTGGTGGTGCATGGATATGTATGCACACATGTGCGCGCACACACCGTGGCATGTCTGTGGAGGACAATTTTTCAGGATTTGGTTGTCTCCTTCCATGATGGGTTCTGGGGATCCAACTCAAGTCTTTAGGCTTGTGCCACAAGCACATTTAGCTTGGACTTTGAACTCTTGGTCCTTTTGTCTCAGCCTTTCCAAGGACAGAATTACAGCTATATGCCATCGCATCCAACACTTGGGTATTTGTATTAAGTATATTCATTTGTAAGTTTGTTTTGTTTTAAAGGGAAAAGCACTCATTCATGACCACAACCTGTGGATATATATACATATATATCAAATAGAGTAAGTAATATAATATATATCAAGTAGAGTAAGAGAAATGATGGGCGGGACCATTACTCTTTAGTCTATACCCTTCCTCTTAGTTCGCTGTATCTATCATAGTATATGAGAAAGATCCATACAAGACCTGGCGGAACCTCCTCACCCATGAAAGGCTGGCCTCAGATGGACAGGCATTCTAACACTCTGAACCAACCACACGCTCCAGGACTCACACTTCCATTTATTTATTTCTGTCAGGTGTAGTGTCTCACATCTATATTACCAGCATTTGGGGAGCTGAGACAGGAGGGTTATCACAAGTCTGAGGCTAGCCTAGGCTACAAAATGAGACCTGTCTCAAAAAACCCAATACCAAACCACATCAAACAAAACAAAACATTTTAATTTATTTACTTATTCAAATTTATGGAGGGGATGAGAGAAGAATCCAGGGCCTCTCACACACACTAGGTAAGCACCCTGACTTTTTATTCTTTGGTACCTCTCTGTATTCCAATGGGCATCGGACTAGCCCAAGCAAAGGGCACGAGGCAGACTACAGGTGAGTCTAGGTCCATGAAGGGGTCATGGGTGTCCTCCACTTACGGGCCCACGTGGAAGTCCTCAAAAACAGGAGGTGTGTATGTTCCCAATGCTGCTGTGTGCAGCCTGGGGAGGGGCTGGGGACACACTGCTCAGAGAGGCTCTCTCTTCCAAGAGGGACAGCTTCAAGCCAATTATATAAAGACACTCGTCACTCAGTGAGCAGTGGACACAGCACAACAGCTGCTCTGAGAGAATTCCCAGCCCAAGCAGAGTCAGACTGAGTTCTATGTGCTGAGCCCACAACCTTCCTTGCCAGTGCTTGGGGATCAGTCAGGTGGGGTCAATGGGCAAGAAGCCTTTAAATAAGTCTGCACTTAGATGGACCTTGAGAGTTTGTCTGGAGGTTCTAGCAGGGGAAGGTCCTCCTCTGACACACATGAAGCAGGGAGGAAGAGGAGACCTGCTGGGCCAGCAGATCACACTAATCAACCATCTATGGGGTGACAGGTGTCAACCAGATTGCCCTCACATCCTAATCTTGCATTAAAAGAAATCCTAAAGCTGGGGCTAGAGAGATACCTCAGTGGTTAAACGCACCTCCTGTTCCTGCAAAGGACCTGAGTTCAATTCCCAGCACCCACATCAAGCCACTCAGAACTGTAACTCCAGCAGATGATTGGGGAGAGATGCCTGACTCCCTCTTATACCCTCCACCATCACCAACACACACACACACACACACACACACACACATACACACATACACATACACACACACATACACACACACATACACACACACACATACACACACACACACACACACACACACACACACACACACACACACACACACACGACAAATACACACAAATGATAAATATTTTAAAGTATTTCTAAAACTCCAAAGACTTATGTGGACATTTTCTGCTATAAGAAGCACAGTCCACATGACCTAGTGTCCAGGGAGCCCTAGGGGTGCATCCACTCCTCCCGTCCTGTGTCCTCTGTTCAGCTTCAGCTCAGACTCAGAACATTGCATTGCCCCCCCCCCCACACACACACATACACCTGAGTCTTCCTGGAAATAGTCAGGAAAGCAACCTCACACAAACACCCCAAATTTCCCCGCTGAGCCTCTGGTAGCCAGTGCCACAGAGAGGAAGAGTTAGACACCTTTTGAGAAACAACTACCCTGCGTCACTTCTGTCACAGAGAGACTCACAGGACTTGAGTGACAGTCACTTTCCCACATGGTGGCTTAGCTTCTGTCCACTCTCCAGATCTTAACTTCAGGCCCAATTTCCCTCTCTGCACTCAATGACCTCAAAGAAGGAACGGCCCAGGTCCATGCTGAACACCAAGGAGGTACCGTGGCCACCAGCTAAGTAAATAAATGCTGGGGACCCTCAGCCCCCATAAAAAAGATAAAAGAATAACTGCCAGTATTCAGAGCTTCAGCCAGGAATAGAAACACTTCAGCTTGCCTGGAATTGCTACCGCCG
This sequence comes from Sigmodon hispidus, assembly GCA_004025045.1. Taxonomy (NCBI): domain Eukaryota; kingdom Metazoa; phylum Chordata; class Mammalia; order Rodentia; family Cricetidae; genus Sigmodon; species Sigmodon hispidus. The sequence goes on along the minus strand of PVIH01007287.1, from coordinate 98,452 downwards.
GTCCCATCCCCACCTTCCAGTTTAACTGGCAGCTCATCATTGCCTGCATGAAAATTTCAGACTCCTTTATTTTACCTTTTTCATCACATTTGTCTCAGTAATACCCGAGAATCTTCAACTACCTCCTTACATAACACTCTGCACAAGATAAATGAGGAAGTGCATTGCTCTTAAATGCACATCAGGATGCGCTACCCAGCCCTTTTGCCCATCACACGGGCAAAGCCTTCTGTAGCCTTTCCTGACCAGGTGGCTAACTGCTCCCTCTTCCTCCAGGAACCCTTCCTTTCCCAGCCATCTCTCTGCCAAAAGATCTGCACACTTTTACAACCCCACAGAACATTCTTTTCCCTGCACGTCTTTGGCAAGCATCATCTGCCCTGATCTGCTGTTGACATTCCCCCCGTTAGCTCTTTGAGTGCTGTGCTCTGCTCACTGTGCTATCCCTCTCAGGGTCAAAGGTTACATCTACTGGAAACTAGAACTGACCAGTACTCAACAGACACCTGCTGTAGTAACATGTAATGCTGGTGTGGTGATAAGGATGGACCCAGGGAAGACAAGGACTGAGGAGATCACCAAAACACACAAACAAAAGCCCCGTGGGACTTCCACAAAAACACTTCGTTCCTGTACCACATTCTCCAGATAGATCAGCCATTTATTCTTGTTCTAATCACCGTGACAACTTCATTATATCTCCTTTGGTAGATGTGCTCCAAGATTGCAGATTAAAATTACCTAGATTGCATATTGTACAAATAAACTTATTAAAATGCACAGGATTTTATATTTGAAAACTCTCTACACCATTTCCAGGGATTTTAAATTTCAGTACAATTTTTAAGGTTGTTTTTGTTCCTAAATACCACAGCAATTTCCTTATCGATGACACATCAGGCTGGTTCACTCTCATCCCGAGTGTTCTGACAGTTCTAATTCTTCACCAGACATACTGTCCAGGCCATGGTGGTGCACACCTTGGATCCCAGCACTTGGGAGACAGAGGCAGAGATTACTCTGAGTTTAACAGTCAGCTGGGACTACAGGGACAGTCACCGTGCCCATGTGATCGTGATACAACAGTGCTCAGCCTCCTGTTTTGCTGTGCCCAGACTCTCCTCCCCCTCCCCCGCCTGATTTCCACCTCCTTCTACATCTGGTTGACCCAAAACTTGCTATGTAGATGAAGCTGGCATCAGATTCACACAGCTCAGCCTGCCTTTGTCTCTGCCTCCTAAGTGCTGGGTTGAAAGTTGTGCATCACTAACTTATTACCTTCTAGAATCTAGATCTTCAGAAAATTGCCTTAAAACTTGAGGTTAACCTCATATAAAGCTCATTCCTGCAGTCCTAGCACTCAGGAGGCTGTGGCAGGAGGGTTGCTCTACGTTTGAGGTCAAGATCTAATTCAAATGAATAAATAAATAGACAAGTCCACACACATAAAACCTAGAGGTTAAAAATATTTTTTTTTCAGGGGCTGGAGAGATGGCTCAGCGGTTAAGAGCACTGTCTGCTCTTCCAGAGGACCCGGGTTCGATTCCCAGCACCCACATGGCAGCTAACAACTGTCTGTAGTTCCAGTTCCAGGCAAACACCAAGGCAAATAAATAATAAATAATAAATAAAGTTTTTTTAAAAAATATTTTTTTCAGACACACATGGCTTCAAATAACAGGGTGAGAAGGATATTAATAAATTCTGTTTAAGCATATTTTGAAATTTACTAATTAAAATAAAAATCACATTTAAATTATTTTTACAATAAAAATCTTTCTTAACAAGCCCGAGGATAATAGCATTGGCTCTCATTAGGCCATAGAAAGGGAGCCAAGAGTTGGGCTGTGGCTTCTGACACGGCAGGCCATGTCACGTGGACATGGTTCTGGTTCAGGCTCAGGACAACACAGACTGGAAGAGCTGATGGGTGGCCAGGCAGACCAGTAAGGGACCCAGGGGAAAGCACGTGCTGGTTCCCATGGAGCTCACTGCAGTAAAAGGACGGTACTGTCCCAGGAGATGCCTTCGAGAGACTTAGATACTCGGATCTGGTGTTCCAGAATGTGGTCTTGATTCTCAAAGAAGGCTTCTAGGGTGAGGGTGGATGTGGAGCTGTAACATTTAGAGGGTCAGAGGCAGAGAGGGCATTTGGGCGGAGTCATCACATGGGCAAAGGATCAGTTCTTGATGTTCTGACACCTTAGGAAACCCCGGCAGGAGGGACTGGCTGGGGAAGAACAGAATCTAGGGCTGTGTGTGCAGCCTTGCAAGAGTCAGACGTCTCAGGGACTCACTTAGGAGGGCAGGACTCCGACCACGGAGCCCCAGTTTGGCCAGGCCCAGGCTAAAGACTTTCCATCATTCCCAGCCCCTCTCATAGCACAGCAGTGAACACTTAGAGTGCAGACATGTCTGTCCAGAATAGAGGTGGAAAGAAAATGCTGCATAAGACAAAGGCCAGCCAGCAGGGCCAGACTGGTGACACCAGCACATGAGGGGCAAATGCACAGGCTTAGAAAAGAGAAAGGTCAGCCAGAATGGGAATGCTAACAGTGCCCGTACTACTACTGTCTGAAGAGAAGCCCTGTGTGGCCTGGGCTGGGGCTGGCTCAGCAGGATGCCATCATCCAGGGCTCTGCAACATTGCAGGACCACTAAATACCCTTCACATGCTCTAAACTTCGCATCTGGATGGCCTGCAGGGAGCTGCCTCCTCAGCTGAGGCAGTGTCCACTTGGCCTGGTGTTGTACCGCCTCTTTACAATGAATCAGCGGGCATCTGGTCAACCTTCTAATGGGGTCTAGCATGAGTCAGCTTCTACGAGGCCAGTCATCAGATTGGTCATTTTCTTAATTACCCCAGCTACTGCTCGGATCCAAACCTGACTGACGCAGGGTCTCCTTGAGGTCATTCCTAGGATTTATTCTCCAAGAGGAGTCACAAGAATCAGAAATCTAGACAGATCCCCTATCAAAATCTTCAGTGGTAGTGATGGTGGTACATGCCTTTAATCCTAGCCCTTGGGAGGCAAAGGCAGGTGGATCTCTATGAGTTTGAAGTCAGCCTGATCTACAAAGTGAGGTCCAGGACAACCAAGGCTACATAGAGAAACCTTGTATTGAAGAAACAAACAAACATCAACGCCCCCCCCCAAAAAAAACCCTCCTCCAGTGGTAAATGGTAGCACAATCCTGTAACCCAAGCCCTCAGGAGGCTGATACAGGAGAATCTTAGTTCAAGGTCCAGCTTGGGCAATGTAGTAAGCTCTCGTTCAACAAACAAAACAACTCAGATGTCTTCCCATCAAAATAAAAGACACAGTCTCCTTACCAAGCTATAGGCCCCTGCTGTGGCCCCTGTCCTATGTCTTCCCATCAAAATAAAAGACACAGTCTCCTTACCAAGCTATAGGCCCCTGCTGTGGCCCCTGTCCTTCTTTCTAGAGTTGGTTCTCACCCTTAGCAGCTAACTCTGCCTCCTCTACCACAAGCCTGTCATTCCGGCCTCCGTCTGTCTGTCTGTCTGTCTGGGCTCCCACTGTGCAGGCTTGTCTCTACATCAGGCCTTTGTCTTCCTTGCGCATGAACAATGACTCTGCCCCTCTCCTGGCACACTAGCTCTCACCTTCTGTATCCTCTTTGTCTGCCCTATCTAAAATGGGCCTCTCTCTCTGACTTCCAATGGTTACAGTGTATTATCTTGTTTATGATTGTGTTATTTTAAGTACTTTTATCTGTCTATTTTTCCAGTGGGTTTTTTTTTTTGAGACATCATCCCAAACTGAATGCATACTTACTGATTCACTTACTTATTCCTATTTTTCCTCTAGAATATGAACTTCATAAAGATCTGTCTCATTCCATTATTGCCAGGCCTTAGTGCAATTTTTGATAAGTAACTATAAACATTGAGTGAGATATGTGGTAAAACGAGCTCAAGACCAGCCTGAGCAACTTTAAGACCCCATCTCAAAAGCAAACAGAGCCCCATGTGGCCTGGGGAGGTAGAGGCAGGAGGATATGGATTCAAGGCTAGCCTAGGCTATCCAGTGAGACTGCCTAAAAACAAGACAACAAGGAGAATTTAAATTGTACAAAGTTAATATTCTTAGTTTTCTGTGTGACGGGTATTAGTCTATGGACTTTGCATAGTTAGACCTTACAATAGCCTATAACAGGTACTTTTAGAATCTCCATTTTCCAAATGGAGAAAAAATGAAGCAGAAAAGTTAAGTAACTTTGCCCAAGAGCACACAGCTGGTAACAGTGCCAGGATCCCCAGGCTACATTCACCTCAGGAGCCTCCATGGCCCCCATCCAGGCAGCCTCTCCCCTGATTTATCAGCTCTGAAACACAGGATTTCTGTATCCAAGCTGCTGCCATGCTCCTTCTTACTGCACTGATGAGGACCCCCCAGCTGCCAGGAAACCGATTTGAGCAAGGACAGAACACTGGGTCAGACCGCTATGACTGCAAAGGCCTTCTTACTATACAGTATTTCAGCACCCTCAGGCCAGGGGAGCCCGAGGGATGCTCATTTTTTGCAGGGGTGAAGCTGGCAAAGGGCAGACATTTCAAGACTGAGAAGCAAATCCCCTGAGAAGAACGACACTCAGAACCTGGACCAGCGGCTTTCATTTCAAGGCTGCCATTTCCTACCTGATGAGCCTCCAGGCAAGGCACTTACTCTTTCCCAGCGAGCCTCCCACATCAGAGTAATACCATGGCAATCCGAGATTACAGAGACAGAAAGGACTCTGCCATAGGAAAGACAGAATGCCTCTGAACACAGCGGAGGGTAGTCAATGTGTGTCAGAGAAGAGCACATCCTTGCGTGATCCAGAAAACATGAGCAGTCACCCACCAGATGGGGAGGCTGTCTCTCCTAAACCCTGGACACTGATGACACCAGACACTTGTGCTGAGGGGACTCTGATCCAGGAGTAGAATCGTCAGGAGAAGGGGGCAGGGGAGAGAGAGGAAGGAAGAAAAGACGAGAGAAGGAGAAAAGGAGCCAACAAGGGGGTTGGGCAGGGGACAGCCAGAGGATCTCAGGGAGATGCTTTCAACAACCAGCTACCCAGTCTTCCTTCTTTGGGGGAGGTCAAGGGGACACATCTCCCCCACTCCCTGGCAACAACACCAACTGGGTTGGTGGCCCCATCTGTACTTCCAGATCCACATTATGTAAGCACGGAACAGGGGTCTAAACAGGAGGCTAGCCCAGTGATCTGTCCCACAAGCTCCCAAGCCTGCTAAGTCTGGGGGGTTTGTAGGAAGGCTCACTGTGGGTAAGCGGCCTTCCCCAGCTTTCTTCACTGTGGTGCGTGGCAATAGCTCTTCAGCTACCTCCCTGCTCCAGCCATCATGGAGCTCAGGTGAGCCTTGTTCCCTCCTTTGAAATTCTGCTTCAGCCCATAGTCCAGCTTGGTGCAGGGGTGGGGGATGGGGGCAGCACAGCCCACACAGCTTAGATGGTACAGAAGGGCACCTTCAGCAAGTCCCTAACAACCACCCCCTCATCTGTGCCTTGATTTCGCCATTTGTGAATGAGGAGCTGGGCTCTCGCACTTCTAAAGTACTTAGCAATGCCAAGCCCCCATAGTTAGCACTCCAGAGACATTCAGCATCCTTACCTTTGTTCAAAGGCTAACCTGTGAACACTCACATTCCCTCAGAGAAGGAAATGAAGGACTTTAGCTTTTGCCCGTATGCTTGCATTTGCCCACTGTGAACATGTACTGCTTGAGAAGTCAGAAAAGAAAACATCACAAGTGGACACCTCGAGGCTTCCGCTCTTTTCTAGCAGCGGTGTTCCATCCCACAGGGTTTCCCCAAGGCTGAGCATTGGCTCCCTCCAGTCCCACTGGATGGACATGAATGAAATGCTGAGGGTGCAGGTTGTACTCTGTCTCAACCATGCTCACGTGGTCTAAAGGATCCATGCCTGCTGCCGTCCTTACGGGGTGGGTGCTCAGTTCTAAACACAGCACGGGAGATGACATTTGTCAAAGGTTTGTGGTACACACAAGAACTGCATCCAACAAAATCAAAGGACATAGTGAGGCCACCACCTGCCAGCACCGGCTTTCTATCCTAAAGTTTGTTTCATAGGCTATCAAGGAGCCAGACTGATCTGCCACTGTGGACCAGGGACCACGTGACAGCCTTGATCTGCAGAGTAAGGACATCAAAGAGGGGAGATGTCTGCCGCTTGAACCACACTGACAACTGCAGGAAGCAGCCAAGACCTCCTTTGTGAGGGCTGTCTGAAAGCCATTCAGGCCTGTACCTCATCCATCCGAGCTGTGTGAGGGCCATGCAGGGTGGAGGGGTTACTCCCTAGGCTGGATCAGATGGCCAAGGTCACCCAGCTAGTCAGCCCGGGTACAGCCAGGGCTGGACCCAGGTCTGCTGGCTCAAAGCCCAGTGTTCTTTCTCCCTCAACTCTGCTACAGCCTATGACCTCCAACTTGCTGTGAGCCACGTAGTCAAAACTGCTCCTGTTCTCGACATAGAAATAATCACAGCAGTTTCAACCCCCCATACACACACACACACACACACACACACACACACACACACACACACACACACGCAGGGCACTTTACATTTTAAAGAATTGTTTTGTTGGTTTATTTGTCTGAGTCAAGGTCACAATATGAAGCTGAGACTGTCCTTGGCCTTCAGATCATCCTGCCTCAGCCTCCTGAGAGCAAGAATTATCTTCGTGTCCCACTAGAACATTCTTTTGCTTGAATCTTTTGCACCCACTAGAATTGTCATTTTGCTTGAATCTCACCAGTGAGAGGTGATTGGTTGAGGGGCCAGAGCTCCAAAGGTTGGGTGGCCTTGGACATATTATTTATACTCTCTGAAAACCAGTGTGAGCAGGTAAAATGGAAATGACACCCTGACACATTAAAGGCATTTAGTGAAAATAAAATAACCAGAAGCCCACAGGGCCCCAAGCTCACCCTGGTACAGTATTCAACACACAGCAGATACTTGCTGGTGGCAAGGGTGACATTTCTACCACACAAATGGACAAATTTGGGTCCAGAGAAGGTAAGAGCTATTCAAAGATATTGAGGGCATACGCAGCAGCAAGACCCAAGAGGGCAGCTTACAGTATCCTAAAAGAAGTTGAGAATGTTGAAGGTGAGGGTATACTAGGTAAGAGAAAGATGGGGTCTCCTGGGACATCTCCCATTTTGAAGATTGTAGAAAGAGGTTTTTGGCCCAACTAGCTTTATAGTTTGGACCTGCCTGCCATTGTTTATCTGGACTAATAATCTCAAAGTTTTAAAGAAACACATAGACACTTATTTTAATTTCAGGCTGTTTGGACTATGTCTCAGACATATTGCTAGCTAGCTTTTTCATCTTAATTTAACCCATTTCCATTAATCTGTCTTGCCACATGGCCCGTGGCTCACTTATTTCCTTACATGTTACTTCTTGGGTGACTGGATCACGTCTCTCTTGACTCCACCCTCCTCCCCCTATCTGAGCTTTGATTTCTCTGCCTAGTTTTAAGATGCCCGATATAGGCCCAAACAGTCCTTTGTTTACAGCATATAGAAAGACATTTCCACCCCGGGGATGATGGGAACAAGTTCTTACATGGGGGCAGAAAGACGGAAAATGACAGCCCCTCAAGGGGAACCTGTGGCCTTCTTGAGTTTCTACTTTTCTCTTTGCTTGATTTTTAGAAATTGTTTAATTCCAATAAAGCTCGATTGTTGAGAAAAGGGTCAAACTAGAACCAACGTGGAAAGCCCATTCACAAGAGGCTTGGCAGGTCAGCTGGGACTTATCCATGCAGGTTACCACAAAGTGTTACATGTCGTCATGATTGCTGTGTCCACAGATATGAAAATCTGTGAGGCACATTGTATTTATGCACATGGAAGTAACAATAAATAGTTAAATTAAAATGCTAATTACAAATCAGTAATCCTGTTTGTGACCTTATCCTGATACAGAAAACTGCTAGGCGGATTTATGCTGTGTCTGGCTACTTCTACAGATGGGAAGATGAGAAACTCCAATTTTTTAGATATCTTTTAAAAAATATATTTACTTATTTATTTGTGAGTGTGTGCTAGTGTGTGGGTGTGCATGTCACAGCACACATGTGGAAGTCGGGGTGATTTTTGGAACTGGTTTTCATTAACTTCCATCAAGTGAGTCCTGGGAATCAAACTCATCAGGCTTGTGGACAAGCATCTTTACAGACATACAGAGTCGTCTCTCTCTGGACCATCTTTGTAATTAAACTAGATGGGCGGAAGTTCAGCTCAGCTGGAAAAAGCATTTGCAAGCATGACAGCTATATTCCACCCATGGAACCCTTGTAAAGATAGAAGGTAAAATTAGGTTGAATCATAAAAAAAATAAACCTTTAAAACAACACAGCGATGGGGCTAGAGAGATGGCTCAGCGGTTAAGAGCACCATCTGCTCTTCCAGAGGACCTGGGTTCGATTCCCAGCACCCACATGGCAGCTAACAACTGTCTGTAGTTCCAGTTCCAGGCAAACACCAAGGCAAATAAATAAATAATAAATAAATAAAGTTTTTTTTTTTTTTTAAAAAAAAAAAAAAAAAAACACAGCGAACCCAGTAAGGTGCTGGAGGGGCAGTTCAGTAAAAGCACTTGTTACAAGGGTCCAATGACCTGAATTTGGGTCTCTAGAATTCACGTAAAAAGCCAGACATGGCATTTGGATCTATAACCCCAATACCTTTGTGAGGCAGGAGGCAGAGACAAGAGAATCTCCTGGAAGTTCACAGACCAAGTGGAAGGAGAAGAGACCCTGCCTCAAAACAAGGAGGGAGTTGAGAACCATCTTCTACAAACTGTCCTCTGACATCCACTTCTGTGACATTTGTGTGTCTGCCCCCACACACAGAGACATCAAGCTTTTTTAAAAGAAAGCTAAGAGGGGCTGGAGAGATGGCTCAGCAGTTAAGAGCACTGACTGTTCTTCCAAAGGACCGGGGTTTGATTCCCAGCACCCACACGGCAGCTCACAATTATCTGTAGTTCCAGTTCCAGGCAAACATCAAGGCAAATAAATAAACATTTTTTAAAGAAAGCTAAGAAAAAATTAGTATAACATTAAAGAAAGATTTGTTTGAATCACTCTTACTTATTTCTCATTGGACTTGGGTGACTCCATCTGTCTATGTCTCTAATAACCCATCTAATTTTACACCATTGTAATCTGGGTGCTGGTGGGTTTGTGGAGTTTTCCTGTCTAACATCAATAGTATCAGAAATACCCTCATGTTATGGCCTCCTTGTCATGGTGCTTTATTATGGATGAGCTAACATCTAAGACTTTGTATGACTTAAATCATGTAGTCTAACAATCTCAAGGGCAGGTATGTGGACTATCCACATTAAAGGTGGAGAAACTGGGACTTAAAGAGATTAACTGATCCCCCAAACTCTTGCAGCTGGTAAAGATAGAAATAAATAAGACTTCAGCCCTGTTCTGTAAGAGTTCTAAGACCTTCCATGGTGCCTTTCCACTGTCTTCCCCTCACTACTATAGATGGTCCTCAATTTGTGATTTTTTGGCTTTACAAGGATGTGAAAGCAATGTGCATTTAGTGAAACCATACTTTGAGTTTTTGTCTTTCCCTGAGCTAGCAATGTGTCATGGCATGCTCTCTGGGAACACTGGGTGAAGCAACAGTGAGTTCCAGCTCCAAGTCAGCCCTTAGATGATGAGGGTGAACAGTCTGTTCTATGCTATAATGTATTGCTCAACTCAAAGGTTCAGTATATTCAATGAATTCTCAACGTAGGATTCTTTTTCTAGTTACAGTGGGTTTATAAGGATGCAACTTCTTGTCATCAAAGAGCATATATAGAGCAGTGAATGAGAAGAATGTGGTAAATAGAGGTAATACGAATGTAGCAACTACTGGATCTTACAACTTGCATGACTGGATTGTTGAGATGGCTCAGGAGGTGTTGTGGGTTTATGTTTTGGTACATTGTAAATATTTGTTTCTTCTACTGGTTTAATAAAATGCTGATTAGCCAGAAGGTAGACAGGAAGTGTGGGTGGGGCTACCAACCAAGAAAACTCTGGGAAGAAGGGTCAGAGAGAGACATGCCAGCAGATGGGAGAAAAAAAAGCCAGGACACCAAGTCACATGACTAAATAGATAAATGGAAATGGGTTGAGTTAAGATGAGAGAGCTAGTTAGTAATATACTTGAGCTATAGGCCAATCAGCATGAGATTAATATAAGCTTTTGTGTGATTTGGGGCTAAGCAGCAGTGGAGCTGCCAGCAGGTTTGAACCTTAGGGTTTCCAGGCCAGAAACTTATTACAAGGTGGTGAAGGTGCTTATGACCAGGCCCTAGCACTGAGCTCAATTCCCAGAACCCACATGGTGGAGAGAACCAGTTCTTGAAGGTTACCCTCTGAACTTCACATGTATGTGTGCACACACATGCACACACTCTCACAAGTAAACAAACAAATGAGAGATTCAAAGATGTTCCAATGGCTAAGAGCATTGGCTGCTCTTCCAGAGACCTAGAGTTTAATTCAGAGCCCCCCCACAGCAACTCACAACCACCTTTAATGCCAGTTCCAGGGCATCTGACGCCATCTTCTGGCTTCTGCAGGCATCAGGCATGCATGAGGTACACCAGATATACATGCAATCAAAACACCTAAACATAAAATAATACCTTTTTAAATTAAAAATAAAGTTTAAAAAGTACATGACCTTGAATGAATCACTTCTCCTCTTCACTTTTCCACACGTCAAGCATTTCTGATCATAGAGAAACATGCAATGACAGAGCAAAGAATAAAACATGAATCCCACCCTCAAGGCGGACCGAGGCAAGCCTTCACCTTTTCATTCACACAAGGACAGAAGCTATGTCACCCCTAGCGCTGGGCAATCACTAGCACGACATGCATAAAGGGTACAGGGGACTCTGCAGCAGCCAGATCCATGCTAAGAGGAAGGCATCAGCGGCTGTTCACCACTGCATATTATTTTATCCAGTGTATGTTCCAAAACGTCCTCAATCATCTTCCTATTGCTGCACATTTAGTCCCAATTTGCTGCTATTATAGACGAGCTCTGATGGGGATTTATCCAGAGGAATTCATTCAAAAGAAAAAAGCCAGATGCTCAAATAAGATGCTGCCCAGCCCATGGAATGATTGACAGGAGACCCTTCTCTGTCTCACCAAGCCTCAAGCTGAATTCCCTGTGGCTCTCCTCAGCCCCACACTGTTTCTCCCTCAACCTGGCAAGCCACATGCCATCCCACGGAGGGACATCTCAGTGCAGCCTCAACCTTCTTCCTTTCCCAGCCCAAGGCTCCAAGAGGAGGCAAGGTCACAGTCTGCCCTTTGTGGGCCACACACCTGCCAAAGAGACCTTCCCCAAACACTGTCCTACCACACTCCTCAGCAGGCCAAATCCTTCCAAAGGTCCTCAGAACTTCCAGGCTCACGTCCAGCTCAAATACCTCAGCCTGACATTTAAGAGACAGAGGGAAAGAGGAAAAATCCTTATAGAGATGCTGTGATGTGCGGGCGCCATGGAGAGCCTTTATGTAATAATCACCAGGAGGGTCCCACAGCCACATTTCACAGAAAATGAAGCCCAAACCAGCTGAATGATGTTCCCAGGGCCACAGAGCTGGTACTAAGCACAGTGGATTCCAGAGCTTGCACAGAGACACAAGCAGAGACTGTCTTCCTGAGTCACCTCTCAGCTCCTTGGACCCACCCTGGGCTCTGTCTCCTGCACATGTCACCCACTCTTCAAAGGCATCCGTTTCCCTCCATACACCGATAATGTACAAATTCTTTCCTGACTTTGGGGTCCATCTCTTCTTGAAGCCTTCCTTGAGTATCAAAATGGACAGACACCATAGCGTGCGCTTCTCTGGGACCAGGCTGACTGTGGGGGCACATGTGCAGGTGTGGCTGTGCCATGGCATGTGCATAGCAGGCAAGGGACAACTGTCAGGGAGGGGTCAGTCCTCTCCTCCACTGTCGATGGAACCCAGATCACTGAGCCTGTGTGGCAGGCTCTTGTACTCACTAAGTCATCTTGCTGGGTCTTTTTGTTTGTTTGTGTGTGTGTCTGTGTGTATGTGTGTGTGTCTGCATTAAGAATCTTACTATGTGACTTAATGCTAGTTAACAGCTCATTCAGCATCCCAAGTTGGCAAGCTTATGGCAATCCTCCTGCCTCAGCCTCCCAAGTGCTGCTATCACAGACATATGCCGACGTCTGGCTTAGACCTGAAACTTTTAAGGAATGGCAAGCATGTGGTTGGACTACTGCTTCCAAATGGGGGAAAAAACCAACCCTGAAGATGACCTCTAGGAGGTACGGGCTGGCTGCCTGTATAAGCTCTGGTGAGTGGCTCTGACTCCCCTGCCTCTCCCGCCCCTTAGCTTCCTTCCTTCAGCAAGCCTATGAAGTGATCTACAAAGTGGGAAGACAGACTGCTACCTCACCGAGTTTTGTGAGCAATGTAGGAGTTGTACACGTAAGATATGAAAATAGTTCCTGGCATGTAGTAAGAGCTCAATAAATGCTAGCTGGTGCTATTCTCATCCGTAAGTCTCCTTCCTACAAAGCAATCAGGGCCAGTTTGCTGCCACCCCCAGCCAGGCACAGGTCTTTGCTGACAGGGATATAGTCCCTGCCGATGCTACGCCATTTCCTCTGTGTGGCTTCTGGCCACTGGAGCTCTACCAAATGTAACAGGGGGCAAGTGGCAGGGCCAGCTAGCAAGAAGGCAATGCTAACCCCTCCCACTCACACCTCTTTGACCCTACTTCTCAAGGCCTTGGTAGCATTCAGAGCTACCCTTGCCTCACTGCCAGACTCAGCACATGGTCTTCTCTATCTAGACCAGCCTCGTCTACCAACTAATTACCAAGTTCAACATTACCAAGTTCAACTGGACACTAGCCAGCTGCTCTCAGACACTGTCCGAGGTATACTGTCAGGGTAAAGGCAGAGGCTCTGCACACCTTCAGCCCCACACTTCCAGCTGTGTGACCTCTCTGAGCCTCCATGCATGTATCCGAAGTGTCTAATATTATCTTATGGGGTTGCTGGGAGAGGGCACAAAGCACTTACTGGGTGCGGCACACAATAAGTGCTCAATAAAGACCATCTCTGGCTGAACGTCACTGGTACCATAGGGCCGAAATAATCATCTCCCTTTAATAAAGAGTGCAGTGGAGTCTAGACAGTGGCCCACAGAAGTATGAGGCTGGAGCTAACAGAAGTCCTTCCCCGTTGCACTTTGTCCAGTCAAGGGACCTTTCTTGACAGCTCAGGCTCTGGATGCCCAGAGTCCTTTTCATTCTGTATACTCCAAGAGGACCCAAGACCCTTTGTGAGCTGCCTCCAATGTTCACCTCATGGGAGAAGAGCTGGGAGGCAATGTGAGGTCTCTCCTAAAAGGAGGCTCAACCTTTAATGTACAGCCCCTGGCTGAGTGCTGTATACAGAATAAGAACCATAGCAGCCAGGAAGCAGGCCTTTGGGCAAGGAAGAAACCTTAATAAAAAAGCCTAAGTCCTGAACACATTCGTGCTGGCTCTCTCAATCGGTAGCGGTGTGACCCTGGACAAGTGATTCTTCTATTCTATACCTTTACTGCCCTTCCTATATTCACTCTGAGAATCACAGAACCCAGCCTTGTTCTCGTGTGGGGCTCTTCCAAAGGGCCCCTTTAAGAGCCCCCTGGAGCTGGGCCAGAACACTGCCACAGGCCTAGGGGATACTCTAAAAAGAGTAAAGCCCTCCCCCAGGACTACTTTCAGGTGTCCCCCAAATCCTAGAGACTGTGTTCTGTAAGCTGTAAGTTCTACACATCGGATTCTGGGCAAGTGGGATCCCAGGTTGGCCAACGGAAGCTAACTCCGTGAGTGGCAGAGCCTCTCTGGGCCACCATGACTGAGTAGAAGCTGGCGCATGCTACCTCTGCCACAAGCTCCATCTGGAGTCATGGATGGGAAGCAGGCATGTAGCACCTCTATTCTATATACACTAACCTAGAACAGGAGCCTCTGAGGCCATCATCCAACTGCTAAGGCTCACAGAAGCCAGGTGATGGAGCAGCTGGACCCTGCCCAGTTCCAGGGAGATCCTAAAACCAGCCAAGCCTTCCACACTCCCACCTCGGGGTACAGAGGAGGTGACATGTCAATCCAGAGTGATGGTAGGAACACGTGGTTAGCATTCTCCTCCACCAATGCATCACAGAGCTCTAAGAGAAGCAAGAACCATGGCTGGCTCTCAAGAGAGAGGCAGCAACCTCAGAATGTTTTCCGAACGCTCCTTTAGCCTTTCCAAGGCCCTATGGACTCTCTGGCCCATGTAGCCAGTCAGAGCGGCTTCAGCACCCAATAAATACCTGCCGCCAAGACCCCAGCCTCTAGGGAACTCGACCTCTCCAAGTGTGAAGGTTCCAGACATAACTGACACACGAGGCATCTACCACTGATCAGGGGTACAGCTACCGGCAGGGCAATAGCAGTGTGAATCCTCAGAGGTTCTGGGTTCATATACCCAGCTCAGGGAGGGAGAGCGGGAGGGATGGGGAGCCAGCAAAGTGGGGAAAGGTCTGTAGCCAGAGGAGGAGGAGGATACCGAGAACTCCCAAGCAGCCAACCTCTAGCCAAGATACTGTCCCGCACCATTGAAAAGCCTAAAGAAGAAAACCAGAGAACCAAAGGAGGCAGCTGGGGTGGCTTTCCAGAACAGAGTGGGCCAGCTTCCTGAGCCCATTAACCAGCAACGGCTCATTCTATACGAAGGTGCCAGCCGACACCTCTGACTCCTGGCACTGAGGAAGCTGCCGAGGTGAGAGGACCAGCAAAGGTCTCCCCCAGATTGGCCGAGGGGGCCAACATCCTTCAGACTCAGCTGCTAATCTCGCCCCCTCTCCTCCCTGAGGACTGGAGGCTGGGCCTAGATGTAGCACACCCGGGTCCCCCATGCCACCTGATCACCGGTCACCTACGTGCCTACCTGGGCCTGGGGGTCCCCATCTCGGGACGGCTGGGCGAGGGCCGATCCCCTCGGCTCCTCCGGGCCCGCAGGCCGCGGGGCGGGGCGGCGCGGGCGGGCTCTGCGGAGCAGCCTGTTCCGAGACACCCCCGCCTGCTGATGGATGCCGACTGCAGCAGCGGCGGCGGCCGCGGCGGTCGGCGTGCGCCGGGGGCTGGGCACCGTGCCCAGAGCCCCGGGCCTGGCGCCCGCCGTGCGGCCCGCCCCCGCCGCGGCCTCAGTGCCCAGCCCAGGGGCGGCCGAGAGCCTGCCTCCTTGCTAGCGGCGTCCAGCCCCTGCCTCCGCCTCCTCGGCTGCCTGCCTTGCCTCCTCCGCCCTTTCGCCCGTCCCCGACACCCGCGATCCACTGCGGGACGAGGTGACCCTCTCCACCAGGGCCCTGGACAGCCGGCCTTCTCGGTTGCTCACTCGCGGGCTCGCTGGGCCAAGCCCTAGTGGGGGCTCAGGGAGAGAGGGAGGGGGAGGGGAGAAGAAGGAGGAGGATCCCTGACTCAGAAGAGGTGACTCAGCCTCTGTGGGCCTCCCATCCCACGGACTCGGATCCCCTTCACTCCCCTGCAGCACAGCGCGGGGCAGAACCCACCAGGGATGTAGCGTTCCTCTCCCACTAGGGAACCTGCATGGCAACTGCCTTCAGGGAATCATCCCGGCTTGGGTGTCCCCTGGGTGTGTGTGTGTGTGTCCCAGTACCTACGTGCCTCTGTGATCATTACAGTAGTGTAACAGCGAAGGAATCCTGTAGGGGTTGGACCTGTATAAAGATGTTCACTATATACAAGGACACACCGTGGTGTGTGCAGCCAAGGTTCTAAGAATGGGCTACAGAGGTCATGGCTCAAAGCCAAGGTAAATCCTGCTCCTCCCCTCCCGCAGCACTGTTAAAACTCAAAAAGCCAGTTCCACCAGGACACCTCTCTCTTATCCAAACCTTTGGCAGCCGCAGAGCACGCTGGAAAATAGAGGGCCTGGGTTCCAATCTAGTTCTGCTACAGGTTCAGCAAGTACTCTTGGTTAGCCCATGCAATGTTGATCTTTAGGTTCTAAAGCATGAAAGAAAGGATTGGATTTGGACTAAACCTGTCTCTGGGCCCCCGTTTTGTGGGGAAGGCCTGGGAGAAATGGTAACAACTCACGCATGGTCACCAAAGACTGCCGCCATGATTCTACAATGGCACCCCACGTGACCCTCACTCCTAACATCACCAGGCATGCTTAGCCCTTCATTCTTCCAATCATCTTGCATACTTACTATGTGTAGGCCACTGTTCCAGGCCATAGGACATCCTGAAACTGTGGCCTGGGTCCTCCACCATCTCCACACACTGAGGTCCTGTCAGTGTTATGCACTATGTGTGTGTATCTCAGTGTGTGTATATCTGTGAGTGTATGTCTGTGTGTATGTGTCTGTGTGTGTGTATGTGTCTGTGTGTCTCTCTGTATGTGTATGTCTGTGTGTGTCTCTCTGTATGTGTATGTCTCTGTGTGTATGGCTGTGTGTGTGTGTATCTCTCTGTGTGTATGTATGTACATATCTCTCTGTGTGTATGTATATACATATCTCTGTGTGTGTGTGTGTGTGTACCATCTCTGCTCAGCTTGCCCCACACCTCCTCCCCAATCCCTCTCTTTCAGGTAATACTAGATCCTAGCCCCAAACCTGGAACTCTGTAGGCTAAGCCCACTCCCAACATTCCTTAGGGAATGCAAGGCAGCAGCTCTGTCCTTCACCCTACCACCTTCCAGGCCTTCTCTTCAGTGTAGACAGACCCTTCATCTGGTGCCCCCAAGAGTTGATTTCCAGGACCTGTTGCTGCCTGCTCTCCACTAGACTCGGTAGTGGACAAGAGCGTGCCCCTCCTGACAAGAGGTGGAAAACAGATCTGCCCAAGCAAAGTAGAAGGGCCCGTACAGACCTCATATCTTGGCCTTCCTCACTCAGGAGCCTCACACAGGTCCTCAGAAGGATGGCCTCTGAGCAAATCACTGACCCTCAAGAGTATGCACTATTTGAGTTCAGTGTTTATTTAAATTAATGACAGGAACAATCCGCCAAATTCAGGAGTGACAGCAGAGGAATTTGCTGCTCTGTGGACATGTTTGTGGAGAGGCCTCTCTCCACCGCCTGCCTCTCAGCATTTTGCTTCCAAGATAACCTTTCCTCTCCTGCTTTCTCAACCACAAGCTCCCATTGCTCACAGTTTAACTCTTTCCCAGACAACCCCCCTTCCCCAGACATCACTGCCAACCCTGGCCCTCCCCTGGGGCAGAGCCTGGTTCCCAGCCTCCTTGGCCACATGGAGCCTCTCACTTTCCCAGGGAAAGCCAGGCTACTTCAGGACCAAAGCAGGATGTTCCCAGATTTCATTTTGGATTCATCCCCAAAGGGCCCAATTCACTTCCCACCAGTGGCGACACATTGAAAACTGGGTTGTTTCTACAGTGGCGCGGTGTCTATCATTGTTTGTGATTATTTTCTATTCCTATTAGCACCTTCCAGTTTGCAAAGTACTTGATTTCTCAGCATCATTTGAGTTAATGTTACTCCTCTCTCCAATTTACAAATAAGTAGCCAAGGCCTAGAGTGCTAAGTGATTTGGCCAAGGTACACAGTAAATGTGGGCTCTCTGGACCAGGTCACTTCCACTTTTCCCACATAATTTCTCCAGAGAAATTGCAAACAAGAGACCTCATGGGGTCCAAAGAATGCATGGTTCGAGAAGCATCACCGAAATCACTACTCTGTTACTTTTTTGCTTCCATTCCCCCAAATAGGAAAATTGAAGCCTTCATAGAGAAACATCAGAGACCCTGGTGAGAACGAGAGCCCACAGCACCATCTCATTAGATGTGAATTAGTCTGCTTCCAGCCTGGGCCTCTCTCTGCTTCTGTCTATCCTGCATGGGTTGTTTGACCTCTCTGAGCTTCAATGTAATCACCTGTAAGTTGAGAGGACTCCCTGATACACCTCTGCTCGTGGGATGCTATGATGGGAGCTGAGCAGAAGAGGCTCACTGAAGAGGGAGAGTAGGAGTACTTGAAATTCCTCCCTGCTCTTCCTAAGGAGGAGGAGAAAGTCTTTTCTCTGAAGTTTTAAAAATAAGGGGACTTGAAGGTGGAAAAGTCCAGAATCTAAGAAAGCCAGGACATAGAGAAGAGAGAAGGCACCAACCCCGGGCCTCCGAGACCACTGGAGGGTCAGGGACTCCACCAAACATTAGACAGTATTCCTCCAACATCCTTTGACCTTTCAGAGGAGGAACTCTGGCCCCGAGCATTTGCCAGAGCTACCCCCAGATAGTTAAGGGTCTAGGGATTCCATCCATCACAGCCAGCTCTGTCCAGGGCTTGGTCTTGGGTACCAAGCTTCCTGCCTGTGAGAGGAGGCAGCGGTGTTAAAAGCCAGAGTGCCTCTTTGACAATTGAGCTTGGAATTCAGAAGTGGGAGGAGGAGACAAAGATGTGGCAGGCAGAAAAGGCGTGCTAGACACTCTCAGGGCTGAAATCCACATCTTCCGTTCAGTGAGCAGTGATGCTTACATCGAGGCAAGCCGTAGACACGAGAGCAAGAACTGGGGAGTGTGCCCTTGAATTCACAATGGCCCAATGGGCAAGGACAACACACAAGCCAGCACGTAGGAGGGTGCCATAGATTAACCACACTGCCACTTTCCGAGCCCTTCTCTGAGTCTGGCACTAGACACATTCATGTGATTAATCCCCAAAACAATTCTCTGGCCCTGAAATTACTAATCCCTTTTACAGCTGAAGTGACTGAGGCTCAGAAAATTGATGACTTGCCAAAGCTCGCCCCGCTGATACATGGCAGGACTAGAATGTGACCTCCAGAGCCAGCGGATGCTAAACCCAGAGCTTCAACCCTCACAGACTGACTTCTGGCCTAGAGCCGCTGGGCACAAGTGGCTATCAACTACCCGAAATGTACCAATGAAAATGTACAGTAAATCTAAGGCAGGTGGTGGATTTTGAAGTCTTGAGTACTAAAATTAAAGAGAATGTTATATATCTCCGTTAATCTTGTATTAATATTATGAGACCAGGCATGTTGGTATGAAATAACCCAACACTAGAGAGGTAGAGGCAGAAGAATCAGTGGTTCAAGGCTAGCCTGACCTACTTTCTCAAAAAAGTTAATTAAAAATTATAGATGTATAAGATTAAATAAAATCTCATTAGATTTTATTAGATTAGATTATTGTGTGTGTATGTGTGTGTTGCTAGGAATCCAACTCAAAATCTTGCTAGACAACTCTATCCCTAAGCTATAATGCTAACCCTGTCTTTGTGTGTATGTAGCATGTTCATATGTACATATGGGTGTGCATGTATGTAAGGGCACTTGGAATATATCAGTTACTCTCCACCTCAAGGTCTTTTTACTGAACCCAATGGCTGGACTAAACAGACTAGCCTCAGAATGCCAGCGATCTATCTCCCCCTGCCTCTTCTAGGCTGGAATTAAAGGTGTGGACCACCACACCCAATTTAGTTTTTTGTTTTGTTTTGGGTTTTTTTGTTGTTGTTGTTTTGAGATAAAGTCTGGCCAAGCAGCCCAGAGTTGAACTCCAGAACTCAAGGGACCCTCCTACGTCAGCTTCTCAAGTGTTAGGACAAAAAGCATACACAAGCTGCTTCTTTGTCTTTTTAATTTCATGTATGACCTGCACATGTGGCCCACATTGTGTCTCCTTTGGTCACTATAGACCTAGATACTCTCAAGTCCTAACAGAGCCCATGGAGATGAGAAAAGGTATGTGGAGGAGGGGGCAGCTAAGACATGCTGGATTAAAACAGAGCTCTCACAATGAGGGTATTTCAGAGCGAGAGATCAGCAGGACATCCGGCTCTGGCCTCAGAGGGCAGCAGGGCCTGGGTGGGCTGAACTAAGCCCCAGGCTTCTGAGAGCTGGGCCAGAGGGAGGAAGCTATTGACGCCAAACTTTCCAAAGCAGCGTGTCCCGTGGGCTCGGGAAGCTCAGCCTGGCAAGGCTGCTCTCGCTCACTGCTGGCCCTCATGGACAGCACTGCAGGACAGCTGGGTCCAAGCGGAAGGAGACAGGGGCAGGGACCCTCCCCTGCCAGCTACTTCCTACCCTCTCTCCTCTCCAGTTCACTAGGAAGCCTCCCCCTAAATGCAGCCCCCAAGGGTCTCACCTCCCCTTGAACTTTGCCTAGATTGGGAACTGTATGCGCCGGTAAAGAGTTTCTTGTAGGCTGCTGCTGATGCCCTGAAGCTGTGCAGCAGCCTGTGGGCATAAAGCATGGACTAGTCCACAACTAGCTTAGCATGGTGAAGAGCAAAGCTGCCCCTGTGAAGGGCAGGCCCAAGGTGGGGGCACTCTTCAGTACAGGAGCTCCATGACCTTGACTTGACTGAAACTGGGGCTGCTATGGGCACTCCCTCTTAGCACTGCTACAGGACAAGAGGACATTACCCAGCAGGGAGAGCAGCTCAGATGCTCTCCCTGACCACAGCTGAGCAGCTCGGCTACCTCTACAGCATCCTTGTCTCTCCCAAGTCCACAAACCCTCAAGACTGCATTCTTTCCAGGGAAAGGCACCCCACCCTCATCTCCTGTTTCCTTTGCTTCCTCCATCCATGCTCCACCCCGCCTAGCACGCCTTCTCAGCCTGCCACATCCATCTCCTCTTCCCACTTCGGAATCCCAGTTGTCAAAGGGGCACTCTGGCTTAACACCGCTGCCTCCTCCCGCAGGCAGGAAGCTTGCCTCCTCTGCCATCTTGGTACCCAAGACCAAGCCCTGGACAGAGCTGGCAATCCCCGTGGCTTGGACAACTGACTATTGTCGCTGATCTCTAGGGGCACAAAGGGCAGAACTCTGCTCACCTTCCAAGTGAAGAGCCTTTAGCAGCACCTCATTCTTTGATGAAAGAACTCACTTCAGCTTGACTCTTGAGACCTTTGCCCCCCTGATCTCTTCTTGGTATCCCAGTTTTTGTCTCAGAACCTGCCTGATTGGCTCTGTCACACTGGTCCTTCTGAGTCCCCGGGGTACAGCAGCTCGGCCACAAGCTCGCTTTTATCCTCTGCCTGGTGAACTTTCCCTTTCCCATGGTCATTCTTCTGGTTTTCGACCAGGAAGTCCTTCCTCATCCCCTCCTCTCTTGAACAAACCCCTACGGCTAGACACAACACTGGCCTTTCCCCTCCTTCTAGAATTCTGCCCACTGGCCCTGGGTTATGTGATTTCCAGAAAGTTCCTAACCTGATGCACTGTAGCTTTATGAGAGAAACCATGCAGCATCTTTCAAACCATGGGGGTCCTTTTTGGTGGTCATGTGAGCACAGCATGGTCACCTTCACCCCAGAGCCAGAGGTCAGAAAGCAAGGGGAGTCAGGAGTTCACCTGAATGTCAGGGCACCCCCACCCCCAAGGATGAGTTCTGTCTGCCATCTTTAATGTCGGCTACGATTCCTTCTGCGGGCTCCATGCTTCCAGTCACCGCCTGGGAACTCTGCCCTCCTCTCAGAGTCTGGGATCCATGCTATAGGGACTGAATATGAGAAACGTGGCCAAGTTCTCCCTGCATGCAGACTGCCACCCAGCCTGCCATCAGCAGCCCGGAGTGTCAGCTGAGGCTTTGTTGTAGCGGCATCACAGGTTCCTTGCAGTCAGAGGAGATCTCAGAGAACATCACACAGAGGCTGTGAGGAGGGAGAGGCAATAGGCGAAAAGCTGTCTGTGTGCCTGTGGTCCTGGTGTGAGATGAGGCTGCAGCGTCACTACCCATCAGCATCATCTTTGCAGAGTGTTAGGATCCCCAGTTACAGGCTGGCTCAGTGCCCAGCAATTTGCCTCCATTTTTCATCTTAAACCCTCGAAGACAGAAATTACACATCAACGTTCATTTTACAGGGGACGAGACTGAAGTCACTAGTTCAGTGTCCCTTTGCTAATGGATAGGGGACCAAAGATTCCGCCTCAGAATACCTACACCTGCAGCTTGTGTTTGCCCTCATGATCCTGCACTCATTTAGCTGAATACAGATATACTGTGGAAATGCTAAGACAAGAGTCAGTCACACAAAGCACATGTCAATTTGTAATGCACTTATGGACATTTTTTGTATCTATGTTATAACCACTAAGGAAGTTGTGTATGTGTGTATATGAGTATGATGTGTGTGAATTTTTGTGTGTGTATATGTGTATGTATGTGTGTGTAGTATGTATGTTTGTGTGTGCATGTGTATATATGTGTGTATGTATGTGTATATATGTGTATGTATATATGTATGTATGTGTGTATGTGTGTATATATATGTGTGTATGTATGTGTGTATGTGTGTATATATGTGTGTGTATGTATATGTGTGTATGTGTGTATGTATGTATGTGCATGTGTGTATATGTGTGTATGTGTGTGTATATATGTGTATGTATATATGCATGTATGTATGTATGTGTGTATATATATGTGTGTGTATGTATATGTGTGTATGTGTGTGTATGTATGTGTGTATGTATGTATGTGTGTATGTGTGTGTATGTGTGTATGTATGTGTATGTATGTGTGTAAATGTGTGTGTATGTGTGTATATATGTGTGTGTATGTATGTGTATATATGTGTGTGTATGTATATGTGTGTATGTATGTATGTATGTGTATGTGTATGATGTATGTATGTATATGTATGTGTATGTGTGTGTGAATATGTGTGTGCATGTGTGCATATATGTGTGTGTATATGTGATGTATGTGTGTATGTATGTATGTGAGTGTACATGTGTGTATGTGTGTATGTATGTGTATATATATGTGTGTGTGTATGTGCAGGTGTGTGTAGGTGTGCAGTGACAGATAAAGTACACCCTTTGCTGTCCTTCTGAAGATGCTGTGCCTGTTTTTGTTCTCATAGTAGGACCTCAGGGATTTATCTACCCTTCTCCTGCTCCTTGGCCCTGAGATTACAAGCAGAGGCCACCATGCCAGGTTTATTTTTAAAACAAAACAAAAAACATGGGTTGTGATGAATTAACTTCAAACTATCTCCCAGCTCTAGAAAAGTGGTTTTGGTTTTGGTTTTGGTTTTGGCTTTGGTTTTGAGGCAGGGTCTCATTATGAATCTTTGCCTATCTTGGAACTCATTATGTAGACCAGGCTGATTTTGAACTCACGGAGAATCCACCTGCCTCTGCCTCCCAAGTGCTGGCATTAAAGGCATGTGCTACCACAGCTAGCCTAAGAAAGAACATTTTTTGAAAAGCTGTTTTCTATGGGCTCGAGATTTTGAGGTGTGAAATGCTCTTAAGCATTAGGGTCTCAGAATAGCAGGATGTCCTTTTCAATCATCCTTACATTCAAATAAGAGTTGATCTGAAAACCTCATGAACTACCAAGCCAGGACAGACAAAAATTGACCTGCTGCCCATAGCTCTGCTTACAGACATGTGCCTGCCTCCCAGTTTCCACCGGGACCACCCAGCTAATACCCCATTTGCACAGTTGGCGCTGCTCTGCTGTCTTTGTGACCTTTTCCTCATCCATCCATCTGCAGAGACCAGACGGCCAGACCAGCCCCTGCACCACCACTTAATCCTAGTTTCTGAAGGCGGCCAGGCACCAACGTCTGGGTGTTCCCATCTACGTGTACCAGGCCAGGCTGGTTAGAGAAAATGTCTGTGTGTAAACACAGCCTTCTGCTTCAAGGGGTCCTGCTTGGACTCCTCTGGCCAACAGGGCCCTCTGTGACTTTTATCTCCCTGCCCAAAATAACCACTGGCTTCCGTAGTTCTCTGGGCACTGGATCAGACTGGTAGGAGCCTCAAGCAGTTTGAGGATAGGAAAGACACATTTTCATCTCTGCTTTCCCAGTGCAACAGTGCAAAAGTCTGTGGCATTTATCTAGATCCTCTGTAGACTTGGAAGGGACCTATGGTAGGAAGTGAGAGCTTGCTATAGGAAATGGTCACATGATCTCAAAGCTAACAGTTCAGTAAAAAATAAAATAGGGATACGAGCCAATTGCAGCAGAATACAGAAATCAGGAAGTGTACGAAGGAAAGGATGATGTTTGGGGACATTTAGAAGGGAAAGTAATTGGATAAAAACAGATGTCAAAGGCTTTAAGGAAGAGGTAGCACTTGGGGTGCTGAGCATTGAGGCAGAGACAGGAAGGACAATTGGTGCCAATCAGAGCCGTGAATGACATCTCAAGTGGTTCCTGCCCTGTCTAGTAACTAGTCACATGTGATCTATGTGGGAATAGAACACGGTGTAAGGTTTCCAGCCATGTGTACTGAGTGGTCATCAGACTCGGAAGATTCGAAGCAGTTCATTGGTGCGGAAATTTCTACTGCATAGTGACAGGGACAAGAGAGGAGGAGAAGAGGATTTGGGGAAGATGTGGGATATGACAAAAATTGGTTTGTGCCTGAGAGGGGATGACTATAGGAGAGCAGAGGTCAGGAGCCGAAGTGGAACCTGACAATCGTCCAGGTAAGATCTTGGGTGAGAGTTGAGAAGGAGAGGAGCTTGCTGTAAGATCCTGACCACCTGAATTCAGATCCCCAGGCCCCAGGAAAAGCCAGGACGGAGGTGTGTATTTCTGTAACTGCAGTAATGTGCATGTCTATCATCCCTGACTGCACCAACCGGGGATGGAAAGAGGAGACGGGGATCCCGGAGCTTGAGGGGAAGTTAGCCTGGTAAACACTACAGCAGAAAGAGAACTTTTGTCTCCAGTGATGTGGAGGGTGAGGACCAAAACGGGAGGTTGTCCTCTGACCTCCGCATGTGTGTTGTGACACGAGTGTGCCCATGAACACACACACACACACACACAATCACGAATCATATCTCTCCCTCCATTCATTTCTTGCTATCAGTAAGTAGAAGACTGCTGGTCCTCCATATGTCAGTCTGGAGAAGCAGAATCACTTGAAACTCCCAGGGTGGGGTCCTAGGAATCCACCCAGACCTACTGAATCAGAAGCCAGCTCAGAAGTGTCTATCAGCTCCCTGTCATTAAGATGGGCGCTAAAAGTTTGAGCTCTGCAGTCCAGATGCTCAGAGCCACACCACAGCATCAGAGCAACCCTAGTCTCTGGAGTCAGAGGACCTGGCTTTATGTCCTGCCTCAGCCATTTAGTAGGAGTGTTTAATGTTTGTGCCTCAGTTTCCTTACTGCAACTCCATGTGGTTATTGTAAGAATAAACAGAGGTAATATATCATATCTCAGAAAGCATTTAACTAAGCCAGCCATACTGGTACATGCCTTTAATCCTAGGTCTAGGGAAGCAGAGACAGGCAGAACCTTATGAGTTCAAGAACAGCCTGGACTACACAGTGAGTTTCAGGACAGTCAGAGCTACAGAGTGAGACCCTGTCTCAGAGAGAGAGAGAGAGGAAGAGAGAGAGAGAGAGAGAGAGAGAGAGAGAGAGAGAGAGAGAGAGAGAGCGCAAGTGTTCAACGAACATTATTTGGAAGGATAGTGAATTTGGGCCAGCCTGGGCTACAGAGTGAGACCCTATCTCAAGAAAAAAAAAAAAAGAGGAGAAAGAGAAGGAGAAAGAGGGAGCAGCAGCAGCAGCTGGCATGGCGGAACACCTTTAAACCCAGCACTCTGGAGGTAGAGGCAGAAGGACATCTGTGAGTTCAAGGTCAGCCTGGTCTATATTCAGTCCTGGGACGGCCAGGACTATAGGAAGAGATTCTGTCTCAAGAAATTAAATAAATAAATAAATAAATAAATAAATAAATAAATAAATAAATAAATAAATGAGCAAGCATTGGTTTCCTCACCCTCAACATGAGCAGCTTGAAGGAGTATATATCTTAACTTTGGAGGAAACGTGATATCCTTGAAAATGCAACAAAAATTCAGGTTTTCCCTTAGAAAATGCACATGACACGCAAGGAGACGGGTGTTACATGTGTGTCCTTATTGTAAGTTCAGGAAAAAGGAGACTTCCTGAAACCCAGGCATAGATTACCCTCTGGGTCCATAAGTACTTAGGCGCTCTCTAAATAACAATGGTAAGTCTGTTCTCTCCCCGTTCTGTGTGAGTGTGTGTGGTGTATTCATATATTAATTTTAAAAACCCTTTCTATGCATGCACACATTTGAAAAATATGTGTATATATAGCTAGATATTTACACTATATATATCCACTATATATATATATATATATATATATATATATATATATATATATATATAAAGAGGTGGGGAACAGGTTCACACTCTATACTGGCCTCAAACTTGAAAATCTTTAACTTACAGCAAAGATTCCACCAAGGAAAATTTGAGATGGGCTTTGGCGAGATACTGAAATACTGTTAAATATTGGATCATTGCTATGCTTCTTTCCCAGAACCTGACTCAACCTGGCCACCCAGAGTTCCCCAGGCTCTTCCAGTGAAGAATGGGCATGCAGTCCTGGAACACACTATTGCCCACTTCGATGCTTCCAAAAGAGAAGACAGATTGCTCCCAGGACTACAGAGCAGAAGGAAGAGAGCCTGGCTTGCCTCTCATCCCCATCTGACTCCAAGTCCTTGGCTCAGAGGCCAAGCAATAAAGAAGCTCCCTAATCTGCCTGCATCCCAACTCACCTTCTGTCTCTCCCTCTCCCTGTCTCCAATCACTAGGCTAATGGCTGTACCTACAAACAAGATATTTTCAGAAGCCAAGAGACAGGACATGAGACAGTTCTACTGTCAGGGCTACAACTGCCACGACCCACAGATCACTACCCACTACGTGAATGCTCGGTGTGCCAGCCTGGCCAGGGAAGCCATGCCAACTTCTAGGATGGATGGCTTGGATTGATGACCATGCTCTTATCATGGCAGGCAAGGCACAGATCACAGCAGGGAAAAAGGCTACCAGGTGTGAGGAGAAGTAGCCAGACTGGACCAACAAATGAGCACAATCTCCCTTGAGCAGTGTGAGCCAACACAGCCAACTACACGGGCAACCCTGCAGCACATCCATCTAGCCAGTCAGGGGCCCCTTCACTGTGGCTGCCGTTGCCTCTCCCCTTGTTACCCACCACACTACTGTGGTATGGATATTAAGGGCTGAGTATTAAGATGCTGTACCAATTTGGACACTGTCAAGGCACTGAGGAGCAGAGACAGGCAGCAGATTCCCAGAATTTGCTGGCCAGACAGTATGCCAACTGGAGAGCTCCAGATTCAGTAAAGAGAATCTGTCTCAAAAAAATAAAGTGGGGAACTATAGACAAAAACAACCAATGTCAATCTCTGGCCTCCATAGGCCATATATGTGCATATGCCCACCCACACATACCCACAAAACATGCCCACCACACACATATACACTAATGAGGAAGAGCTATTTTACTATCTAATTGTGGTTATAATAATGAGTTAGAAATCAAGCAGTTAGGGAAGAAAGGGGAAGCAATGGTATATAGGGGAAAAACTTTTTAAATAAATAAAAAAATTTAAAAATCAAGCAGCTACAAAATGCAAGTATATTATCCAAATGCTACAGAAAGTATGTGTATGTACAGAAAGAAAATGGAAAAAATATGTAACTTTTTATTTGAGACAGAATCATACTCTGTAGCCCAGGCTGGCTTCAAATCTGTCTGCCTCAGCCACCCAAGAACTGGGATTACAAATCTAAACCACCATGTTCAATTTAGAAAATCATCTTGAGCTGGAGAGATGGCTCAGTAGTTAAGAGCAGGTACTGCTCTTCCAGAAGACCTGAGTACAGTGCCTACATTGAGCAGCTCAGTTATTAGTAACTCCAGTTCTTGGGGATCTAATGCCCTCTTCTGGCCTCCATGGGTATGTACATACACGTGCATGCACGCACACATACACACACACACACACAATTTAAATATATATTGTGTTGTGTGCATGCCTGTATGCATGTGGCTATGATGACCAGAGGGCAAGATTCCTCAGGCATTGACATCTTTTTTACTTGAAGATATAGTTTCTTGATGGTATGGGACTGCCAATGTAGATAGGTTGGTTGGCCAGCAAGCCCCAAGGATCTCTGGACCTTCAGTGCTGGGATTACAAGTGTATGTCACCACACCCAGTATCTTTTTTAAACATGGGTCTAGGGTTAAATCCAAGTCTTCATGCTTTAAAATATACAATTTTTTAATGTTGCCAGAGGGTTTTCATCACAATGCAATTATTTCTTTTTGCTTCTTTGGGCTTTGTTTTGTTTATTTTATGGTAGACATACAGACATGTATGATTTACGTTAGAGAAACTGTGCCCTCATCTCTGGCCACTCAGACTCATATCTTCTGGCCATAACTATTCAAAATCCTTCCTAGAATCTCAACAGAGCTCCCCTTTTCAGTCCCACGGTCCCCCTCTGCTTTTGAACTTTGCTGCCCTTCTCAGCCACATCCTGGAGTCTCACTAATTGAGAGCCCAGCCAGCAGGTCCCCATCATCCCCTGACATAGTCCCCACAGTGGGAGTCCCCTCTAGGGCTCCCTGCCCGTGAATTTAGCTCTGCCAGGGGGAGTCCAGATCCTTCAATCTACAGCAAAGAAAAAAAGCAATTATGAGAAATGCTGGCATGGTGGCAAAGCTTCACATCTGTACTCGCTCTTCCTTCCTGGAAGGCACATTTTAAATCACATCTTGGAATAGATAGAGCCCATGTTGCAGCTGAAGAAGCTGAATGGGGCCCAGCAGCACAGAAGTCAAGCAACTTGCTAGAGTCCCACAATGAATCGGGGTGCCAACGCTGGTCTGATTTTGACATACAAGAAGCTAAATGGAAGAAATGAACAGCTTGCCCTAAGCCCGTAGTCTACAGAAGGTTTTCCAGAGTCTCTGCTCCTCTCACCCACTCTTCTCCTCCTGGCAAAGATCCCAATGGCTGCACCACCACCTCCTCCCATAACCCTACAAAAGCCCATCTAGGACCACGTGCCCTGCATCTCCACATCAACCCATCATCATTCCCTCCCACCTCTGGCATGGGTCCTGCTGCCTCCTCGTGTCTCCTAGCAACAAGAGATGCTGCAGTGTCACTGCTCTCTCCACCTCTGGGCTCTTCCAGCTGGGCCTGTCTCACCCAGGGAGGGGACTGCTGGCTGGCTCCTCTCATGGGGGCCACTGCTTCCACATGAGGGAGGTAGAAGAGAAGCAAGGAGATGAAGCCAGCCTGCGTGGTCCCCACTCTGGGCCTGCTCCCAGTCCCCACATTTGGAGCATTGGCTCTGGCTGTGGTAACTTTTTCTTGAACCTCAGAATATCTGCTGACTGGGACAAAAAAAAAAGTTGGGGAGCCAAATCCTAGGGCTTCAGTTCCAGTAGACTCCAATTTAAAATTTAACTTTAAAATACATGGAATCTTTCCACGGAAATATTTAATATTCAAAGAAATAATAAAAACAGTGACTGTGGGCCTGGGGATCTACACCGGTGATAGAGTGCTTGTCCAGAAGTGCATGATCCTGGGTTTGATCCCCAGAAACACACACAAACACACCAAAGCCAAATATCAATAACCAAAAGCCTTTTAAAAATGTATTATCTAGAGCTGTAATGTATTTCAGTTGGCAGAGAGCTTGCCTACCATGCATGAAGCCCTAGGTTCAATCCTAACACCACATAAACTGGGCCTGGTGTGCACATTTGCACAGCATTTAGAAGGTGGAGGCAGAAGGACCAAAGTCAAGGTCATCCTTGGCTACCTATCAAGTTCCAGGCCAGTCTGTGACACCATGAGAAGCCTTGTCTCAAAACAAAACCAACTAGAAAGTTGTTTTATCTTCACATAATGTTCACAGCCACACCTAAGAAATAAATACCCATTTTACAGACAATAAAACTGATCACTAACTTACCTAAAGACACTGAACTAATAAATAGGAGCACACGAATTTGAACAACTGTGTCTGGCACCGGTGTGTATGCTCTGGCTACTGGATCTCTTTTGAAATCAGCTGATTCTAGTCCCTTAATGCAGCAATGGAGAAAATGAGACTCACGGGATATGTACTCAGTTGGAATACACTTACTTACTGAGCATCTAATGGGTGAGCTGTGAAAGCCTCTCTTTCATGCTGTTGGCTAGAAGGATTAGGGTTAGGCACGACGGCTTCTCAGTATTTATTATGCTAGTCTCTCTAATTTTCTATACATTTGAAATACAAAATATTGAAAAATACAAGAAGAAACACAGAAAGATGGCAGTGAGTGTGCAAATTTTAAAGTTGGCTCATATGAGCAAAATCCATAAAAATCAGCCAAATGTTGGGATATTTCGTTCTGACAGTTCTAAAAGTCCAGAGAACAAGTGTCATGGAAACTACTTAGTAGCCTCTTTCCTCAGCTTTCTATAGAATTTTCTGTAGAAAACTTTAAGTTGTTGCCAGAAAATCAGGGAGCTAGGAGAACCCCACCCAAGTGGGCTGGGCCCTCCCCTAACTCTGTGGGGGTATAGTGACCCTGTCCCAAGGAGCTGGCCCTCTGGAGCTGGTTCTTTGAGTAGCTACAAGTTGGTAGCCACATGACATGAAAGGGGATCCCAGCAGCCACTGTGAATCCAGACGTCTATGATTAGAGAGCAAATCACAGGCCTTGCTCTGTCCATTTCCACCGTGCAAGGCAGGAAAAGAGGTGGAGAGGCGAGCAGGACAGAGAGCCAACCCAACAGCAAACTGAAAACAGATGGTGCTGAGACCGCAGGGAGGCAGCACCTTCATGACAAGGCCTTAGACAGCAGCAGCACTCCCCTGTCTCAAGGCTTCCTAGCTCTGAAACAGAGCAAATAACCAACCTCTCTGAGCCTTTATCTATCAACTACCAATTGGGGCTGATTTTATCTGCTGTACCCAGTTGATACAGAGACAGAATGAGACAACATGTATCAAGTGTCTAACCCAGTTCTCAGCACATGGTTGATAAGACACAAGAAACACCAGTTTTAAATAAGCACTAATGGGCAGGGAGACGGCTCTGTCGGTGATACTTGCCTTAAAAGTATGAGGACCTGAATTTGGATCCCTAGAACCCACATAAAAATCGGGTGCAATGGCACATTCTGTAATCGTGAGATGGAGCGTGACAGATAGAGCCTTGGAAGCTTGCTGGTCGGGGTCAGCTAGGATAGCCTATTCCATGATGTTCCAGGGATACACACACATACACATGCACCCTCTCTAAACACGCACCTCTGAGTATAACTCCAAAAGAGGTGAAAACAGTGTCAACAAATCGGTTCCACACCTAAGGCTGCTGCAACTGAGTTAATCACAATAGCCAAGAGGTAACGGGAAAAAAACGGAGAAAAGACAAAAGAGTGTCTATTGATAACAGAGTGTGACACATACAATGAAGTATTGTTCTCCCTCAGAAAGGAACATGAATGACCCTTAAGAACATTATGCTAAGTGAAATAAGCCATTCATAAAAAGACAAATGCTGTGTGATTCCACATACGGGAGGTTTCTAGCCAAATTCATAGAGGCAGAAAATAGAGTGGTGGTTGCCATAGGCTAGAAGAGATGGGGAATGGGGAGTTATTGTTTAATGAATAGATTTTCAGTTTTTCAAGATAAAGAAGCTTTAAGGGCCAACAAAACCGCTCAGCAACTAAGAGTCTTGTACCTGGTGGCCTGAAATTGGTCCCCAGATCCCAATGTGGAATAAGAGAACCAACCCTCAAAAGCTGTCCTCTGATCTCCCAGCACACACACACATACACACACACACACACACACACACACACACACACACACACACACACACACACTCATCATGATCAACAACAACACTTTTATTCTTTAAAGTCACAGATGTGGATTGTAGTGATGGCTGCCTAACAAGAGCATCCTGAACACCACTAAACTGTACACTGAGTCCTGAGGCCCATGGAGAAGGCTTAATGGGTAAACACTTGCCTTGTGATGACCTGAGGTTGACTCTCCGGCACCCATGTCTGTTTGTTTTTAGTCTGTAAGCCCACATCAAGGACAAAGACTCACTAGGCAGTCAACCTCGCTGAAAGAGAAGACTTCAGGGTCAGTAAAAGACCATGTCAAGACACATGGGCAGATAGTAACAGAGGAAGACACTCATTATGGACCTCTGACCTCCACAATGCTGCACATGGGCATGTGCCCCATATACCTACGCATATAAGGTACAACCTGCATACACGTGTACACACATACACACACATACAATAGGAAAGATGACAAATTTTAGGATATGTATATTTTGCTATAACCCAAAGAAAACCTTAGTGCTACACAGAAATATGAACATGAGGAAAACACTAAAAGCTAACGACAGAGAGGAAGAATTGAGAAAGCTGAGGCCACAGTAATACTGAGACACACCCATAGTGGCACACACCTCAGATCCCAACAGACAAATGGATCTCTGTGATTTCAAGGCTAGCCTTGTCTATACAGCAAATTCCAAACAAGTCAGGGCTACACAGTGAGATACTGTCTCAAGAATCAAGACAAAAAGAGAGTCACGCACAGATCTTTCTCTATGGAAGCTTGCAGTTCCTGTGTCATCCTTATTGTTTATGGGATCAAGTTTAAGTTTACATCATCAAGAGTTTAATAACCCTGGCAAGTCTAATAATTCTGGGAGGTAGCCTTACAGAAAGGGTAAAGACTTTGGGGACAGAGAGACCTGAGTTCAAATCTCAGCTTCCTGAGTAGCTCTCCAATTATTAATAAATTAGAAAAAAATGGGGGCGGGGCTCAGAGCTTGGCTTATAGCCCTTGCTATCTGAGTATTGATGAGAAAAATGAAGGAGTGCTACACAGTGCTATGTCTTAGATACTGTGGTGGAAATATATTCGGCTAGGGCTTATTTGATTGAGTTATTGATATAGTGTTGGAGCTTGAACCCAGGGCCTCACATGAGCTACATGGAGTATGTCTGCAGTGGGCAAAGAAACCCTAGTCTCAAAGCTCCTGAAATCGTGGACCCTTAAAGCCAACAAAAATTCCATTTTATGGACAACAGGATCAAGACCATCAGAAAATGACTTATTCAAGGTCATGGAGAGAGTTACTGTGAAAGGACCTAGAACCTTGGCGTCCGCTGACTGAATCCTGCACTACATACCCCTGCTCTCCGGCACGCTGCCTTTGTCTGCAGGAAAGTAAGGTAGACTTTCAGGCCCCAAGCACCGAAATCTAGCTGGCCCTGACCCAAGTGGAAACAGAGCAATCCTACCCTCCGATAGGCCCATACCAGGAGTGGGGGGGAACTCCATCACTGTAGGACCAGGCCAGCTGGGCCAGCAGCCAGAGTGCCACCAAAGGCACAGCTCGGAGTCCTCTCACCAGCTACATAATAAAGTAATTATGGGATTAGGGATAAAATTAGTCACTTGTGTAATTATTTTCCTTTAGAACAAGAGCAGAAAAGGCCTTTTTAAAAGAGCCAATTCTTGGCCATCCCAAGAGTACTGACGCAGTCGCAGATGAATGCACATAGACACAAACACATAGACACAGACACAACCATGCTGTGCTGTAGAGAGAGGTCCTAACCCTAAAAGACAGGAGTTCTATTGAACACCTTTGTCACACTGTCACAAAAACATTGCCTTCTATCAAGTACCTTTAGCATGGAGAATCTGGTGAAACACTCTCTGTGTGAGAATGATATCTGTACATGTTTGTGTGGGTGTGCACACATGTATGTGGAAGCCAGAGGTTGGCACTGAATGTTTTCCTTGAGTGCCCTCTGCTTTATTTTTTGAGATGGGGGTCTGTCACTGAACCCAGAGCTCATCAATTAGTCTAGGCTGGCTATCCACCAGGCTGCCTTCCTAGTGCTGAGACTAAAGATGAACTCTGCTGCGTCAGCTTTTACGTGGCCCCCAGGGATCTGAATTCAGGTCTTAATTCTTGTATAACAAACACTTTACAACTGGGCCATTGCCCTGGCTCCTCCCCAGTCAGAGCACAGTGGATTTGAATCATAAGGACTCCCTCCATCTTCAAGTGTATAGCACTGAGGGAACAGAGGAGGCAGGATCTGAGGGAACAGAGAAGTCCCTGGTATTGGCTGCTATGGTAGGTAGAATAAACACTTATATCCAAAGACATCCATGTTCTCACACCCAGAAACTGTGGGCATTACCTCACACACAAAAGAGACTTTCCACATATGATTCAGTGCAAAAGTCTGTGATGGAGGATGATGTGGGATTTTCCATGAGGCCTGTATAAACACAGGGACCTTGTGGTAAAAGAGGAAGACAGGAAAAAACAGGAGATATGGCAGCAGATGCAGGAGCTGGAGGGAAGCCATTGCTGAGTCGGAAGAAGGACAAGTCAAGGAACAGGGGCAACCCTCAGAGGCTGACAGGCTGTGGTACTGTTACCCCTGCAGCCCTCAGATGCTGACAGGCTGTGATACTGTTACCCCTGCAGCCCTCAGATGCTGACAGGCTGTGGTACTGTTACCCCTGCAGCCCTCAGATGCTGACAGGCTATGGTACTGTTACCCCCTGCCAAAACCTTGACCTTTGCCCCATAAGGCAAACTGTTTAGATTTATATAATTCCAGAGCTATAAGATCCTAAGCATGTGGTAACTTGCCAGGAGTGATAGGTACCTATGATCCCAACATCCTGAGGGAGGCAGGAGAATCAGAAGTTCAAGATTATCCTTTGCTACATAGAATCTGAGGCCAAACTAGTCTGTGTGAGACCCAGACACAAAAACTAGGGAACTAACAAGCCCCTGTGCCAGTCTTGGAGCCCATTTCCCTAGAGGGTGAAGCTCTCATAAAGCCTTTCTTCTGGGGTCAGCCAAAGAGACTCCCTGATGCTAGGCGCCTCCTGAACGTATCTATGGAAGAGGCCTGGGCTGAAGTAGAACCTCCTAGCCCAAAGAGACACCACTGGAGACACAGAGTCCAGGAGAAGGGGACAGCTCTGGGTGGAAAGCAGAAGCCCAGAACTCGACATCTCAGCTGTGACCTCCCAATAAACGCAACTAAGAAGTCACCTTCCCCATAAACCAAACCGGGGTGGGGGCGGGCTGCACCAGGGAAAGAGGCCTCAGCTCTGCCCTGAATCAGCAGGTGGTCGGTCACAAGTCACCTCCTTCCTCTCACAGGCTTGTCACCATAGCAGCACCAAGCCAGTCTTCCATGGACAGAAAACCTCTGCTGGACCCTGTGAGATGATTCACCCTCACAAGGTCTGCTAAGGAAACAGACCCAAGGCAGTGAGGTGAGGGGGAACATGGTTTGCACCTCAGCAGCATAACACCATGTCCAAACTCCCAGTCACTCCTTTGAGTCATCAGGACCAGTGAGAGAGGAGGGGGTGCAGACCTACTCCTCTAAGGAAACAGGTTCCACAGGATAAGGGAAGCCCAAGACAGGTTCTGTCCATCCTCCTGGCCCAGAAAGAGAGGACGAAATGCCCCCCACAGGATGGCAAGTCACCCCAGCATGGCATCCATAGCCTCTGCCTCAGAACTCTCCACCTGGAGCTCTGCCCCAGGAGACCTCCTGTGAATACAAAAAGAACAACTTCTGCAGCAAGTTCCTGGTTTCTTTCACCCACACAACTGCAAACAACCAACAACCCCGCAAGGTCATCAAGAGGAAAGCGATACGCCCACTGTGTGCCAATGAGACTCAGTAATGACATAGAAAGATCCCAGAGCCCTGGAGTGCCAACCATGGCACAGCACAGGTGGGATTACATTTCCACGGGCAACCAGAGAAGGGAAACTCCTAACGGCACTCAGGAACCATCTCCCCTCCTCCTGGTCTCTGAAATCTCAATACTGTGTTGTTACATTCATTGAGTATCAGGAAAACAGCCATAACTTCAGGAGAGCCCTAAGGAGCACACATCTGGGCACCGACGAGAGAAGCAGAAAGAGAAGGGTGCAGGAGGAGCCAGAAGACACCAGGAAGATGACTTGCTGTTCTGGAGACCAAGCACGGAGTGTTGCTGAGGGAACTGAGTGGGTGGGTGTGACCTGGGACACCTGTCTCTGATTCCACCTGTAATCACGATCAAACCAGATGCCAAGAAGGCACTAAAGCCACCCCCCCCATTCCTCACTCAGGAGTCTGAGAAAGTGGTCCCACAATGACAGTGTGGAGCCCAGGAGTGGCATCTATGATAGAAACCAAGCTGCTGGGCAGTGGGGGCACAAAGTACGCCCAGCACGTGGGACACAGAGGCAGGGAGATCTCTGAGTTCAGAGGCCAACCTGGTCCACAGTGTGAGTTCAATGACAGCCTGGGCTACACAGAGAAATCTTATCTCAAAATAGCAACAACAACAAAAAAAATAACCAAACAGAAAAATAAGCACCCAGGTGAACTGCCACACCCAGAAAACAGGACTGACCTCACAGAAAAGGGCCTTCATTGACCTTGATAATATTGTCTCTGGGATGACCATGCTATTTGTGTTTCCCTAGGGAGCCAACACCACACATACACACCATCAACACCACACATACACACACCATCAACATCCCACATACACACACATACCGTCAACACATACACACTCAATTCTTGGCCCATCCCTCAGCCTCACTGAGACATAAAGCTCTGCCCTTGATGTACACTGCATGACATGCCCAGAGTGACCTCCTCATCACACATACTCAAGGATCCACCCACCCTTTCTTCTGAGGGTTCTCCTTTCCTCCCACCTTGCTACCTACACCCTCCTGACTGGTAAATCTCAGCACAGGAGCAAGGTCCTCCAGCACATCTTGTCTGATTTCAGTTGCTGTTTTCTACCACATGTAAGATGGACAGTGGCCAAGTCCCAGCTGCTGCAGGCCCAGAGGTGGTGGGAGGCTGGGCTAGAGTCCAACCCCAAGCCATGCTCTGAAGGCCAATGACCTTTACAGCCACCTTTGACCCTCAGTCTGGTGAGTCAAGAAGAAACAGGGCTGAGTCACTCTCAGATGTCCCCCATTAAGCTCATTTTAAGACAACTGACATTGCATACTGAATACCACAGCCTGAACATGAAGGTCATCCTCCAGGCCAGCCTGTGGGAGTAAGCCTAGCTAGGCCAAGTCAAGGCCAGCTTCAACGAGGCTGCCCATCTGCCAGCAGGAAGCTTAGTCTCATCACTTTGCTCCACTTTCAATGCAGCTGAGGAATTCTTAAGTGCAATCCTTGGGGATCTAAACGTGTGATTCAAACATCAGCTCCAACATATGCCTCCCACACCAGACACCATCAACACAAGCAATGCTTTCCTCTCCTTACTCTTTGACACTTTCAGGAATGAACAGCATCTAAGCCCAGCCTTGAGGCACCACAGGTCCTGCTGCTAAGGACTGCTCCCCAGTCTAGGCTTCTCCTCTTGCCTTTCACAGGAGAGACACCAGAGAAAGGCATCCAGAGCTGCCATCTTGTCAGCCCTGATGACATCCCTGACAGGTGCTGCTATTTTTCCTGTATTATCGATATGGAAACTGCAGCCATGCCATCCTCCCAAGATCACCTAGACAGTACAAGTTAGGCCTGGAGCCCAGGACAGCTGAGCCCCAGGGATTCAGATGCTGCCATGCCAGCCCACAGAAGAAGTAAGGTGCCCATCATTCAGTAATCCTCAGCTTATTAGCCTGAGCCTGGGTCTAGCTGGGAAGATGACAAGAACAGCTGTGGGATTGGGGGGCTCCAGGAGAGACTTCAGAGAACACAGCTTCCCTAGAGGGGAAGGCAAATAATGCTACAGTCTTATTCATTCATTCATATAGTCTCTCTCACTCAAACATCATTCATTCATTCATTCATGTTGCAGAGCTAGAAATCAAGCTTGGAGCTTGAACTCTACCACTGAGTTACAACCCAGCCTCTAGAGTTTTGAGACAGGGTCTCACTATGAAGCCCAGGTTAGGCCTTAATGCCATCTGTTTGCCTCTGGATCCCCAATGCTGGGATGAGACTCACATGCCACCATATACAACTTTACATGTCCTCATCTCACAAAGAAACCAAAACCAATAATGCAGAATATGACCAGAGCCCTGAAAGATGAGGGCCGTGAAGGTCAGAATGGAGAGGATCCAAGCCGTTTGGCTAGGAAAATTAGAGCTGGAAGAGCCAGGGGCTTTTTATCTCAGTTATTTCATTCTTTATAGGAAGAAAAACTGAAACCCAGGGAGGAGATGGGACTTTTTCAAGGCCAAGAATAAGTGTAAGGAAACATCAAATTAGAATGTAGGTCCATTGACTTTTGGGTTAGGGTCTCTAGAACCAGATAAGAGATGCTTCCTTGCAAATTAATGAGTGCAGTAATAAGAGTAACACAGACACCAAGAGGACCCAGCCTCACCATGGACTCTCACTCTGTAAGGTGTGGGAAGCAGGGAGGCCCTTTCATTCACCAATACTCAAGCTCCACTAGCAGCCAATCAGGGCTCTGAAGGAGGAAGAAACTTTGGTTGCCTTGGCAACACAGACAAAAGCCTTTCCTCCACACCAGCAACAGCTGGAATAGGACTGTACCAAAGCAGACAGGCTTCTCTTCTCTAGGCCTTAGGAGCAAAACAGACCACTCCTAACCTCCAGGTCCATCTCCTGAGGGGAGGCAGGGACAGGCGGGCCTGAGATTTGAAGGCTCGGACAGTGCTGAGTCCTCTTCAGTCTCACAGGGTCCACTGACAACTAGATTGTGACTTAAAATAGACCCCGGCCCAGGCTGCCTCTAGTTTATTTCTTAAGCCTTCTTCCCAGAGATAGCTCCAGGGCTGATTCCCACCTGGGTCTGGGCTAGCTCTATCCCCTGGATCTAGGCTAGCTCCATCCCCTCTCTCTTGTACCCTTACTCTGACCCCAGTTGTCCTTGAGGGGAAATCAGAACATCTGTGACCTAGGGTTCCTAGCCCACGCTCATCAAGGAAAAGAAAAGCTGGGTGGTGGTGGCCCATGCCTTTAATCCCAGCAGAGACCGGCAAAATCTCTGAGTTTGAGGCCAGCTTGGTTTACAGAGTGAGTTCTAAGACAGCCAAGTTTTGAGACAAACCCTGTCTTAAAAACAAACAACAAAACTAAACGAAAGCAAAATGAAGTGACAAGTGGCTGGCTCATAGCACCTTTGACAAGTTGCATGGCTCCATCCAGAGCCCTGAGCACACAAAGCATTCTGCTGAGTGGAATTGTCTCTAAACACTTGGAAGAAAACTAATGGGCTCTGAAAAACAGTTTCCAAATAGAGTCCCAGCATTGCCACCTACAAGCCAAATGGCCATTCCTCCTCTTGCCAAGTCCCTAGGCCATGTGTAGTATCTCCATGGAGGACTCTCTTGACTCAGAGGAGAAATCCATCATTCCAGGATTTTGGAAGGGTTTTCCACACCAGAAGCCAGGACAAAGCCAAGCAGAGTATCCCACACCTGTAATATGAACCTGGGAGGCAGAAGCTATAGCATTAGGAGTTTAAGGCTTCTCAGAAAGTTCAATGCCAACTCAGGCCAAAAAAACCAACAGGTGGGCTGGAGAAATAGCCCATAGGTTAAGAACACTAGTTGCTCTTCAGAGAAGCTGGGTTGATCCCAGTACCTAGATGGCAGCTCACAATTCTGTAGCTCTAGCTTCAGGGGATCCAGCGCCCTCTTCTGGCATCTCTGGGCACCAGACATACACGTGGTGCACAGACATACATGCAAGCAAAACAATCATACACATAAAGTAAGAAAACAAAATTTAAACTAAAATATCACTACAAAAAGAGTTCAAACAGGAGTTTCTCATGAAACAACTCACAAACCAGGAAAGTCAACCCGGACATCAAGACTCACAAGCACGTCCAGACTCAGCTTGCCACAATCCCTTCAGCCAGTGCCTGGAAGCCTTATAGTTCCTCACATGCAGGCTCCTTCCTCTCCACTTCCTCCACCTGGTTGGCCCCTCGCGCACCTACTCTCCCTCACACACTCCTTAAATCGTCTCTTCTCCACGCCCATTGCCTGAGGTTAGCCCAGGTCCTGGCACCGCCTCCCACTGCCCACCTCACCTGCTCTGCCAATCCATCTCGCCAGCTGTTTGCCTCATTCCTAACCCAAGGCCCTGCAGGACCCTCCGCCTCTCAGCCCCCGGCCCAGTGCACACAGGCATAGGATTCCCTTCTTTTGCTCCCTGCAAGCCAGGCCACTCTAAAGCCCCTCGTGTTTGAGGCCCTTCACTTCCTTTCTCCTTTGCACCCATGGTTACCTCCTCCTCATGTCAGCTTGACACAGTTAGAAGTGTCTGAAAGGAGAGAACCTCAAATGAGAAAATGCCTCCGTAAGATCCAGCTGCAGGGTATTTTCTTAGTGATTGATGCAGGAGAGTCCAGCCCATTATGGGTGATGTCATCCCTGGGCTGGTGGTCCTGGGTTCTATAAGAAAGCAAACTGAGGGTCCTGGAGAGATGGCTCAGAGGTTAAGAGCACTGACTGTTCTTCCAGAGGTCCTGAGTTCAATTCCCAGCAACCACTTCATGGCTCACAACCATCTATCTTGAGATCTGGTGCCCTCCTCTGGCCTGCAGGCATAGTGGAGGCAGAACGTTGTACACAAAATAAATGCAAGCAAGCAAGCTGAGTAAGCCATGGAAAACAAGCCAGTAATCAGCACTCCTCTGTGGACTCTGCATCGGTTCCTGCCCTCGCTGCTTTTGATGATGTACTGTTATATGGAACTGTGATTAAAATCAACCCTTTCCTCCCCAAGTTGCTTTTAGCTCATGGCATTTCATCACAAAAATAGTAACTCTAACTAAGACACTCTGGTTTTTTGGAAGGACCGTTATGAGCGGGCCACTGTTGAATGAAGGATCTCAGCTTGCCCCAGCTGAGGACAATAAATGGTAGTTTCTCTGCTCATCCTCACCTGCATACCTCTCCAACATTTACCCAGACCCCAGGAGGCGTGCACTAACATCAACCTGTCTTCAGATGAAGAAGCCAATCCAGAGCTGTGGACAAACCCAGCAGAGGCCACACAGGCATTTGGGGGAGAGATAAATCTGAGCATTAAACTCTCAGTGTCCCCCAAGAACACTGTAGTAGCTCATGGAATCAGAGAGCACAGTATGTGCCCCACTGAGTTCTTTTCCTGGGCTGGCAAAGCCACATCAATGAAGGTCTAGCCTGTTCCTCTCTAGGTTTGTCTTTATCCAGCTCCAGCATAGTACAGCATGGACCCTTTAATAAAGAGTGGCTGTAACCAGGCTTGCAGGAGAGCTGTGTTAGCTTCATGGCCAACAATGGTCTTTCTTTCTTTTATTCTTTCATTCTTTCTTTTTCCTTATTTCCCTCTTTCCTTCAGATTTATCTCCTTTTACCTGGGTGGTAGTGTCACAGCACTTGGGAGGCAGAGGCAGACAGGTCTCTGAGTTTAAGGCTGCAGACAGAGCAAGTCTTGGTCGACAGAGCGAGTTCCAGAACAGCCAGGGCTATACAGAGAAACCCTGCCTCAAAAACAACAACAACCAAACAAAAAAGATCTATCTTTTTATTTTACATGCATGAATATTTTGCTGGCATGTATGTCCTGGTGCCCACAGAGATCAGAAAAAAGGCATTGGATTTTTGGAACTGTAGTTACAGACAATCGTGAGCTGGGAACTGGACCTGGGTC
Organism: Sigmodon hispidus; assembly: GCA_004025045.1. Classification (NCBI taxonomy): domain Eukaryota; kingdom Metazoa; phylum Chordata; class Mammalia; order Rodentia; family Cricetidae; genus Sigmodon; species Sigmodon hispidus. Next base: position 56,749 of record PVIH01007287.1, on the reverse strand, counting down.
CTCTGGAAGATCTGTTTAGTCTCATCAGCAATGATTTCTGGGCACTGTCATTTAGATAACGAAGGGCAGGCAGCTGAGCATCAGGGGCCACGAGGATTCACTTGCTGCTGCCCCCGCCCCATGAACGAATGGGCATAAACTTACTTCCATGTTAACTCCCTCTAAAAACCACCATTTACTGAGCACCTACTAAGAGCGATGCTGTAGGCCCAGGCACCCACCAGCACTCTCTCATTCCCTGCATCAAAAACCTACTGACTGCCTAGCTTGCATTGTACAGTACAGAATTAAAAACAGACAAGAAGGGGGCTGGAGAGATGGCTCAGCGGTTAAGAGCACCCTCTGCTCTTCCAGAGGACCAGGGTTCGATTCCCGGCACCCACATGGCAGCTAACAACTGTCTGTAGTTCCAGTTCCAGGCAAACACCAAGGCAAATAAATAATAAAAATAAATAAAGTTTAAAAAAAAAAACCAGACAAGAACTATTTAAAACATACACACACAAATTGTGATGAGGAGATATGGAGATAATCTGGGCATAATAATGGCTTATGTCTGTAACCCCAAGTTTGGGCAGAAGGGTAATGAATTTAAGGCTAAACCTGGGCTACACAGCAAGATCTTATTTCAAAAGTTGAGAGGGGCAGAGAGAGGAAGCAGTTGTGGAGTAAGTGGAATTAAATAAACTGAGACATAAAAGGTAAAGAGCCAAAGCTATGAAAAGCCAGAGGAGGCAGCCAGGTGTGATGGCCAGCCTGGGTTCAAGGCCAGCCTGGTCTACAGAGTGAGCTCCAGGGCAACCAGGGCTACACAGAGAAACCCTGTCTCAAAAAATAAACAGACAAAGAGCCAGAGGAAGAACTCTGCATGAAGAGAATAATCTATATATATATAAAGGTCCTGAGGTGGCCAATGAACCCAGGAAGGACTCCTGTGCTCATTAAGTGACCAATGCGGGGAAATACAAGGGGAGGCCAAGGCCCCCTTTCCTTGGGACCTTCATGGGAAGTTGAGATCTTTATTTTTTATTTTTTTCCAAGACAGAGTTTCTCTGTGAAACCCTGGCTGTCCTGGAATTTGCTCTGAATTCAGAGATCTGCCTGCTTCTGCCTTCCAAGTGCTGGGACTAAAGGCCTGTGCCAACAGACCCAGTTGGGAAGTTTAGATTTTGTTCTAAGAACAAAAGAGACGGCGAACCAGCTGCCACATGGACAGGAGTCAGTAAGCAAAGTAACTGATAAGGGGCTGGTGCAGAAGAGGCGCTAGATTATCGTGAGTTCCCATTTCCCCGTCTACCAGCCTTTCATCCTAGGCCAGGAATATCCTCTTCTAATCCCTATTCCTTCTTCCACGCTATGCGTTGTTAAAACCTAGATTTTTCTAAGGACAGGAGAGGCAATGTGCATACTCTTATTAGACCCCTCCAGTGAGGGTGTCCTGTGCACTTCAGCCACACAGTAGAGCTGCATCAGCCATGGGCTGTTCCTCTCTGCCTCTGCTGGCTGTGAGTTGACTGCACATCATGAGAGGAGCCAGCAAGCTCAGGGGCTTCCCTCTACCTCTCATTCTCTATCTAGCACTCACAGAAATGCTCAGAAAGCCTGGCTTTTGGTAATCATGAGCTGGGTAAGTAGGCAGGGGAGAGGTTTGGGGAAGCTGCACTCACAGCCTCACTCCTGTTTGGAGAGGGCCACAGTACAGAAAGAAGCTATTTTTCTCAAAGACATTAGATACTTACTAGGCTGCCTATCAACATCTGTAGAAAGCAACCTTGAGGTAAAGCCTTTGTCTTCCCATTCGGAACCTGGGACCATCAGTATTTCAGTTTGTCCAAGAATGAGAGCAATGGCAAAGTTCTGGTTAGCATGGCAGAGTGTGGCTGGAGGGCCCTGAGGCCTGAGCCCCACAGACGAAGAGACTGGTGGTTGAAAGAGGGTTACTTACCCACATGACAGGCTGAGAAGTCTCCAGCCCAGGTAAAAAGGCAACTGAGGGGAGGCTGGGATTTGGGGGTGGGGTCAAGGGCAGGGCAGCACTGCTTTCCCTAGCCTGGCCTGCCCCAGCTCCACCCCGCCCATTGCTGGGGGGTGTGTGTGGTAAAACCTGCCAGACCAGTCCCGGTGCCAGAGGCAAATGGCAGAGGCCTGAGCTGTAAGAGCAGGGAGCAGCAGACTGCAGGAGTCTGGGACCGGAAGGACTCAGAGGCTCCTCCCGACCTGCCAGCCCAGGCCAGAGGGCCTTGAATTGCCTGAGGTCAGGGTAGGCGCTCCCAGGGGAGTCTTTAGTCACTGGAATGCTGTGCTTCAGGACCAACCAGGACAGTCCCCCATAGCCCTTCCTTCCTGTTTAGACAGTCAGTCTTCTGTCTACCTGTGTTACTTGAGCAAGAAACCAGGAGCTTATCTGAGGAATAAGACAGAAGACAGGGAAGGTGACCTCAGATCCTGTGGGACCAAGTACGCTCTAGACAGGAAAGACTGAAAAGGCCGGGATCCCCTGAGCATGTGACACATGGGCCACATAAGTGTCTCACAGATGCAGGGGACTATCTCCTGTCTCAACTCAAACCCTCATATGGACAATGGGGAGAAGATCAGAGACAAGCCCAGCCCAGCCTAGCCTAAGGTCACACAAGAAGACCACACCAGAGATGGGAGCGTAGCACCGGACAGACTTCCCAGAACATGCCAGCTTCCACAGGAGAGGCATCTTCCCAAATTCAAAATGATAACTCACACCAAGAAACCAGGAGGCCCCTTTCTTATTGTCCCCAAGAAACTCCAGAGACTGGCAGAAAGCTCTAGTCCTTTTACCAACTAGGAACTGCCAGTCCCTGAGGGTTGCTATACAAAAAATACCGCCAGCAGCTGGCTTTGCTCCTCACACTTCCAAAGGCTGGAATGTCTAAGATCAGGGGCAGCAGATGTCGTGTCTGGTAAGGACTCCATTTTCTGGTACACAGCTGGCACCTTCCAGAATGTCCCCACACGAAAGAAGGACAATCCAGCTCTCCGGGATCTTTCATAAGAGCAGGCACACCATTTACAAGGGAGGAGCCTTCACCCCCAAGGCCCCACCTTAAAACCAGCACCCAGAGCTATGTGCCAGCGCTTGAATCCTGGGGACATAAATACAGCGTGTGTTTACTCACAGCATTGGCTTTCTGCACTCCAGGATACAGGACACTGGTGTGTGGCAAGATCTCAATGAATAGTCTACTTAAATCACAGTTCAGTGAAGGAGCAGCAGAGACAGGTCCTTTTCTGGGCACAACAACCAAAACACAGAAAACAGACAAGAAAAGGGAAATCTGAATCTAGGTGTTGAGGGCTGTCTGGCAAGGAACAAAGATACTGTAAGATACTGTAGGTGCAGAGCTCCCAAAGTGTCTCAGCCACCGTGAACATATGGGCCTTAAGCCTGCATGTTCTGTTACCCGATGCTCTCACTCTCCAGCATTCACAAATCAGTAAAAATCAGGGTGAAAATCATCCCGAGCTGAAACCATGAGGAACCACTTGCCTGATCAACATCAGTACAATGGAGATGCTGCCGCCTCGTCTCCCTTAATGACTCTTCTGAAGGACATGTACAGTGATGGCTGCATGAGCCGTGAACTGCCAAACACATGAAATTACCAACAATAATAACAAAAACTAGATATCATGGTTTCAGCTACCCAGTAGTATGAATTACTTACTGAGCGACAGGCATCATACTGAGCAAAGTTACCCGTGTTCCCACTAAAGAGAGGACTATCACTGACTCCATTTCACAGATAGTCAAATCAAGGTCTCCATGCAGAGTCTGGATAGAGTCAAGTTCAACTGTAATCCACTGCTGAGGCAACTCCAGCAGCCAAAGCATGGCATGTCCCTGAGCTAATTCAGTCCCCTCACTGGCTCTTGCAAGTAATAACTGCAAAAGAACACAACTGTGTCTCAAGGAGCCAGGACCAGGAATGAGAAAGTCATCCACCAGCCCAGCCATGGGGCCAGCTTTCTATTCTTCCAGGCCCAGTTAGCTGTCATCCTCCTGGGCAGCAGTTGCCTTGTTCTCCCCAGTCCAGGGTACCCCTGTGGCTACCCACAGTTCCTGAGCACACTCCCCATGCTATCTCAGCTGTTTGTCAGTCTCTGGATTACTGGAAGAAAGACACGGTTGTTGTTTTGTATTAAACAGCACATCCCCAGCTGCTGTGCGAATTGTAGGAACAGTATTCCGTCAGGCCTTAGTGAAGCCGGGGTTAAAGGGCAAAGGGGAACAATCTATGCCAACTCTATCTATAAAACTTAAACTCAATTGCTTGAGATGAACCATGTCATCGGACCCAGCCTCAGTCCTTTACGTGCTAAATGGGGACTATTCTTCTTGGCCTACCTCTTTTCAAGGTTGCTGTGAAGAGCAAACGTGCTTTATAAGATGTGATGCTCCCTAATGCATTTATCCAACAAATCTGCTGAGCCCTAACGTGGTATGCTCTAAACCACACTATTCTTTAAATAAATAAATAAGATTTATCTATTTTATGCGTCTGAGTCTTTCGTTTGCATGTTTGTGTATGCACTGTGTACATGCCTGGTGGTCACAAAGGCCAGAAGAAGGCACTGGATGCCCTGGAATGGAGTTACAGGTGGTTGTGGGTGCTGGGAACTAACCAGGGTCCCACACAGGAGCAGCAATGCTCTGAGTGCTGAGCCCTCTCTCCAAGTTATGAGACAGAAAGAGGCCATCCACCTGCCATAAAGCTTATCACTGTAACACTTATAATTTAAAGGCTTTTAGTATGTTTATAGAATTACACAACCATCACCAGTAATCCCAGGGTAATGACTTACAAGAGCCCCCAGTACTCTCTGAAGTCCAAATCTTGAGTTTTGGTTCATCCCAGGTGCCACTTTTCTGGAAAAATCCCAAGTGTTCCTTAGAATTTCTCTGGGACGGAAGTGGGGTGCACAGTAAACACTGAATACACACTGCCTCAGAGCGTACACTCACTGTGTTGGGCTTCCCTCAGGGAAAGCCCACTCCTGTCAGCCCGCGCCTTGTTCCTCTCGAGTTACACAACAGCAGCAACTGTGCCAATCCTGGCCTCAGTTTCCTCATCTATTGCTTGGCTAGCAGGCTGCAACCCACACTTGCAGCATCTCACAGAAGGATGGGCAGACCCATCAAATGGCCACTCTGTTCAGTTTCTCAGAAGAAAGCGCAGCTTGTTACACTGGCTAAGATGAGCAGAGCAGTGGGTTGGAGATGGAGCTATGGGACCTGAAAATACAGCTCTCAGGAAGTCTGGACGACTCTGGGCTGGAGGCATGATGCTCACATGCCCATGTGCACACAAGCACACACACACTGGAGTGAGGAGTTGAGAGAACATTCCCAAAGCTCCCATAACTGCCAGCACCAGGCATGGGAAGAAAGATCTGGATTCCTGTGTATGGGGACCTAGCTCTACTATGCTAATGTCCCTAGAGAAGTCATCTACTATCACTGAGCATCAGTTAACCTACCCACAAAAAGCGACAGTCAGGGTTGAGGATATGAGTCTGTCAGTAGACTGCCTGCTTGACACAGGTAAAGGCCCAGATTCAACCCCCAGTACTACACACACCAGGTGTGGCAGTGCATGCCTGAAATTCTATCAGGAGGACAGAAGTTCAAGGTCATCCTAAACTTTATGATGCAGTCCAGGTCAGCCTGGGCTATCAATGAGACCCCTATCTCAAAACACACCAAACACTTCCTTTCCTGTCCTGTGCCTCAGGATTGTGATGGAAAACTAGAAAAAGAGATATGAGAGGTTGAAAATCCTTCTGTGGGAGAATCTAAGGGACCACCATTCTAGTCTTAACATGAGCTGGAGATGGATCAGGGAAACTCAGGACCTCAGAGACACGGAGTCACAGAAGGAATGCAGAGCATCTGAGCCTTATCCAGGAACATTCCCGAGCTGAGGCACTGAGGCCCTCCCCAGACAGTCCCTCTGGTTACAGGCAGGCAGTAAGTCAAGGATGACCTCTTACTGCATGGGAGGGAGGCTGGGGGCAGCTGGTGCAGCTGCAGTCAGAGCGATGATGGAAGGCAGGAAGAAGGGCAGGCTTCCTCCCTGAGTCTGCCCCTCCTTCAGAGGACAAGACACAGCTACCTTCTGTGTGACAAAGACGCATCATTGCTTTCCTTAGAACTTTGGGACCCGCACCTATAAAATGGACAGATAACAACCCAACATGCTCTAAGTTCCACTCAGTAAGTGTGACTCTCGCTAACAGCAAACTCATTCCTCAGTCCTCGATCCCAGAGACAGGTTAGGGACCAAGCCCAGACCTCTACGGTACTGTACCCATCTATCCTGTATGACTAACAGTGAGAGAGGCCTCTTCAAGGACCAGTGCCATCTGCTTCAGTCTGTAGTCCAGAGTGGGGCTAGGGAGCCCTCTCTCCAGCAAGGCTACCAGAAAGCCACTATGCCCCTCAGAGCTCTGAACCCTGGGCAATGGACCATCCTCCACCAGCAGGAGTGAAGGAAGGCTGATTCTAAAACCTACTAGTGAACATGCCCTGGGGGTCCACCATCCAGGTGGTGCTAGCCTCCTCATATGTGGAAGGAAGGGCAGCTTACTGAGTAACTCTCTCGTACTACCTAATTAAACAAAATGGAAGAAAGGGGCCTTCCAAAAACAGGGCTGGCCACCATCTTGGCTGGTAGCTCTCCAATCCTGAATAAACCCAATGACCTCTGCTTCTCTCTTCCCTGCCATTGCTCAGGCATTCGCCTCTCATGGAGAGCTCTTCCTGAATCAAACATTCAGATCCTAGCTCCATTCAACTGGATCCAAGGCCACTCTCCTCCCCTTCCCCCTACCTCCTCTGAACTCCCACTGTGCTTTGCCTGTCTCTCTCTCGATGGCAATTTCAGGGCTGTGCTGCAACAGCTACACATCTTCATCCTGCTCTGGAGAACACAGGGATGACAGTCATTTCAGCAAAGGCTCTGAAGCCCAGCAGACATGAACTTACACAACAGTTTGGGGGGTCTCAGCCCTGTGACTCCGGGTCGGCCACGTTGCTCTCTGAGTGTGATATCACTGGCAAATGGGGCAATAACAGTACCTCCTCTATTGATCGGCTGGTGTGATTTAATGAGGTAATATGTTCAGTATAAAACCTTGAAGAAAGCACAGCCTAATGATGCCGGAGAGACTTTTTAGGTCGGCTCACAGATGGTTTTTCTCCTGGCACAGAGCTGCATGCTGGACAGACAGATTTGCATGGAGACAGACCTTGGACCTCAGGAGGAAGTCAGAACAGTACAGCCTGGGTCTGGGTTGCCTCTGCAGATCATGAACTGCACCATTAAGTAACATGTAAGCAGATGCACAGTGGTCACTTGGCCTGTCAAGCAGAATGACTGGAGGTGGCTCTGAAGCCAGGCTCCGTGGGCCTGAATCTCAGTGTGTGGACTTAGCTGTGCCTCTGATTCTGCACCTGTACGATGGGTTATGACTGTCATGAGGATAATGCATGCCAAGCAGTGGGGTTTAGAAGCCCATCAGGTCTCTATTACCAAGGCTGCATTACTGGACCTTTGCTTCCTTCAAGGCTTATGCTGGACATATCCCCTCACTGAATTACAGCAGGAGAGATCGGTAGAGGAGGTACCATCATTGACCCATTTGCTATGAGAAATAAGCTCAGAGAGGAGAATGGCTGACCCAGGGTCACATGTAGAGGATAATACAGTCATTAAGCTGTTGTTATCACTGTTAATGTTCTATACCCAACATAGAAAAGGGGCATTTTCTCCCTGCAGGCTATGAACTGTTCATTCTCCTATAACTAGGCCTCCACAAAAACCCTAGTGTGATCTAGGAGTATCTGTGCAGCAGTCACCATGACCTTGGTCTGGTGGTAGCCTCACCCCTCCATTAGGCACACGGGTAGGAACATGACCTATGCCAAGCAACTCAGAATATCCCTGTCTTACAAGGATGGAACCAGTCAAGAGTCTTTCTGTTGACAGATAGATCCTAGAAGAAAAACAGTCCTTTCTTTATGTTGGGACAACTGAGGCAGAAGCCCACTCGAAGGGACAAGATGAACAACAATGGGAGGCACAGTGGGTTAGCCTGATGCTTCACCCTTAGGTCCCACGATATGTCCCAGGTCAGCCTGGGGCAAGAGCAGATCTGTGCTGCCAATGTGGGGATCCCCTGTGCATTCAGGCCCAGCCTCTCCCATCTCGGAACAACTTCAACAGGTCTAATATGCTCATCCACATTCTATGCACCGTGGAGCAGAGGCCCAGAAAGAAAAAAAAAAACAGGCCTCAGGGAAAGAGTATAAGACTTAACTTGTGAGCCAGCGGCCTCCACTGTACAGGCTGCCTATGAAAACTGAGCCCCTCTCACATTTCCTGGCTCCCTCAATAAACAGATGGTGACCAATACCTATAGTGTCTTCTTTCTCTATCCTGAGTCCTAGTTTTCTCTAAACATGGCTCGTGAGAGGAGTTGAAGAACGTGAAGAATAAGAGCTTGAATGGATGGCTGGATCTCTGCCTCCCCTTACTCTGCCCCCACCGCCTCATGCACACAGCAGCTTACCCAAATGTCAGGGATCTGCTGGAAAGCCCCCCTCCTGAGGACTCCTAATCCACCTCCCCTGTCCTGGCTGCCCTCTGGTTTCAGACAGAGAATTCCTTGTTCCCAATACTTCCTGCCCAAAGATCTCCGTGGGGCCTGGTGCTGGCAGGAAGGAACCAAATCGCTCCTCACATGGAGCGAAAGCCACCCTGCCCCCACTACTCAGGGATAACACAGTCCGGCTCTGTTAGCCATTCATTCTACCTGCCCCAGCCCCTCCCCCACAGGCCCTGGACATACACACACATCACATCTGTCCAAAACTAAAAGATTCTAGAATAACGTTAGAGCCCCCGTAAATCCTGGCTAACTAACAACCCCACAGTGACCTCAGCACGTGACTTTGTAATTTCTCAGTCAATGTAGGTCACTAGCTTTTGCCCTCTGTGACCTCACCCTGCTGTTAGCCAGTAGTATTTTTGTTTTTTCTTTTCTGTTTGTTATTTATTTTGCTTTATCTTGTTGTCGTTGCATTCCTGAGTAGCCTATGTTGATCAGGTAAATCCCTCAACCTCCTTAGTGGAGGATTATAGGCAAGTGTTACTGTGCCTAGCTGAGCCAATGGTTTTCAAAGTGTCTAACCCAGAGCCAAGGAAAGGTCAGTGGTATTGATTGGCCTGAGGAATTAGCCAATTAGAGTCTCTAACCTTACCTCAACTTCAGGAGGGTCTACAATCCACTTAACTATCTTATATGTTGAGATTCTTTGGGACTCATTTTCAACAAATATTTCCCTAAAACACCTGTCTCAAAAAAGAAAAAGGAAGAAAGAAAGAAAGAAAAAAAATTCCCTGCCAGAAAGTTCAATAAATCTCATTCATGCTGAGCCTAGGTACTCTAACACCTGCCAGGGCCATGGATACTTGATCCCAAAAGAGCAGGAGGCCCCATCATGCTTAGTAGTGAGGCTGAGCAGACCTGCCTTCTGACTAGTCTAATCTACTACACCAGGTGGCTGAGCCAAAGAAAGCCCAGGGCCCACACATCCAGTTAGATCCAGCTTCCAGTGTGCTGTCTCCATCCTTGGTGGGCCAGCGGCACAGGCAGAGTGCTTATGAAGGAACACTGCAGCCTCTGCTTCCACAGAGACAACCTCAGCGTGTTCCCCTCTGTCAGCCTTAGCAGCAACCTGAGGCCTAGACAAACCCTCATGCTGCCTCAGCAGTAACGGAACAATCAAGAGCCTCTGGGCCCAACCCCAGCTGAAGCAGGAGACACCTTCTGGGGCACTCACCCCTCCTGTGCACACTGGCTCCCTGGGGAAGACGTCCTCAGTCAGGCTCCTGGAATGGGAAGAGAGTGTTAGGCCCTTGGGCATGTGAGGCTGGCACAGGAGGGTCCAAGGGACCAGGGAAGTTGCTGAACCTGTTAAACAGAAAGGCCAGCGAGCAACTCAGAGCCTGAGGGCAGGTGGAGACCAGTGTGAGGATGAGCCTTCATCCTAAGGCCAGACGAGAAGGGACTGGAAAGAAGTCAAAAATAACTGTGGAGAATTAGTGAGGAGGAGGAGGAAGCCTAGGCTGAGCAGCCACAGAGGAGGCAAAGGGGATGGACTCAGGGGCATCTAAAGGTGGGACCCATAAACTCCACAGGGAACTGGGTAGTAGAGAATGCACAGCAGGACTCTTCTCCTCAGTCCAGTGGTTTCCAGCACCCAGGGAAAAGCAGTCTCCCCGGACTTTTCTGCCTCAGTCTCCTTATCTGTGACATAATGTGGCTGAGCTTGGCCATCTCTCAGGGCCTTTCTAAGGCTGGCGCTCCGCTCTGGTATAACTCGGTCATGGAGGTTTTAAGCTCTTTTGCTTCTTCTTTGGGTTCCATTGTGGGGCCTGGCCCAGCACACAGTGGGCAGTGTAGTCAGGAGCAAAGACTGGAGTCCTCATCACTCAGAAGCACCAATCTCCAGTTTCCATGTCACAAGGAACATGACAGGAACATGTTCACCTTCAGTTGAACAGGAGGGAAATATACAGTAGTCTGTGAACTCGGGTCTGGAGTCACAGGCCTGGCTTGTCCTGTGGCCTAATCTAGAGAAGGTGTGAGTTTCTGTCAGCTTCAGAACCAGAAGAGGATTAGGGAAGATGATCCTGTGGAGAGGACCGTTCATCAGAGAGTACATATGAAAATCCTGAGCTTCAGGGAGTGAACCAACACATCCAAGGCCACATCAGTGAGAGTAAGAGCTAAGACACCCCCCACTAGCCACTAGGCTGCAGGACCCAGGTTGGGGGAGGCTGGGGGGGGATGCTTCTTCTTCTTCTTCTCCTCCTCCTCCTCCTCCTCCTTCTCCTTTCTCCTTTCTTCCTCCTCCTCTTCCTCCTCCTTCTTCTCTAGTTAGTTATCTCTCTATGTAGCCCTGGCTAGCCTGGCACTCACTATATAGACAAGGTTGGCCTTGAACTCACACAGATCCACCTACCTCTACCTCCCTAATGCTGAGATCAAAGGTGTGCACCACCACCACATGGTTGTCTGGACACTATTTTGATTGCTGTTTTTTTGGATAAGCAAAGTAAGGCTAAAAAAAAAAAAAAAAAAAAAAAAATCCAAATGGCTGCCTAAGGTCAAAGAGAAAATTAACTACAGGAGAGGAATTTGACCAGACCCCGTGATATCCAGAAAGTGGATGGTTACAGAGAATCTCTGGTTTCCAGACTTGGAATGGGAAGGGATGACACCAGACAGCAGTGGCTAAGTGTACCGCATGCCATGGGAACCAGGGCACCCACATGTATAACTACTTTAAGAGAAAAACAGAAGGAGCTGTGAACCAAAGCCTCTTTTTCAGAAGACCCATCTGGGGACTAGATGGGAGAGGAGACCACTTCCTGCCAGGGGTGAGCAGAGGGCTGGATCCAAATAACAGAAGCACCAACCAGCCACCATCTTTCTGTCATCCCAGCCTGGCTTCTGGCACCTCCATCTCTCTTCCCTGTTCCCTTCTTCCTCTGTATCTCCAGCTCAGAACAACGAAGCTACCCTGAACAGTATCAGGATGCTCTTAGAGCCAGAAGAGGCGATAGAAGCCTGTAGTCACAATGTTCAGGAGGTAAAGGCAAGAAGATCACCGAGAGTTCAAAACCAGCCCCTTCTACATAGCAGAGTCCAGGACAGCCAAGGCTGTATAATAAGACCCTGGCTGGGGTGGGGAATAGGGTCAAGACAGAGGCTGGCACCTGCAGAAAACCACCACCGACTATCCTCTGGACTCAAACACATGCTATGCACACCAAAATGATTAATGATTAATGTGAAAGGACCCAGCCCACTGTGGGTGGTGCTGCCCCTGGGCAGGCGGTCCAGGCTGAAAAAGCCAGTAAGCAGTATTCCTCCAAGGTTTCTGCTTCAGTTCCTGCCAAGAGTTTCTGTCCTGACCTCTCTCAAGGATGGACTGTGTGACCTGGGATGTGTAAGCCAAATAAACCCTTTCCTCCCCAGATTGCTTTTGGTCCCAGTTTTTACCATATTGATAGAAAGCTAACTAGGATACCCTCTTCTGTTACAGTAGATGGATAATACTATTCCTCAGCTGCTCCTGTCTCCTGTAACAATCTAAAGAAAAGAGGTCTTCCTAACACTGGCCCCAATATCATTAACACAGGGCTGGGAAGTCCTGCACTGAATATGAAGTCAGGAAATTTTTCTCAGAAAGACCTCTACTTCCTCATCAGCAAAGTGGGCACTTCTCTTTGCCTGATTGCTGGCATAAAAGGAGATCCAAAGAGATCCCCTGAAAGGTAAGTCATTTAGGGAGGTACCACACAAAGCAACCCCAGTTCCCCATTCCAGCTCCTGTGCTTCCGTCTGGTCCATTCCTCACCCAAACAAGTGGTACAACCAAACTCAAGCAGTGAATTACAACAGCAGATGTACCACTATCACCATCAGAGGCAGCAGCCTCTGCTATTCTGAAAAGGTGTGCCAGGCACTGTGCAGAGCTGCTTCCTGGGATGATTTCTCTAGTGCCTTTAGTCTCACTGACAGATGTGACGTAAAGGACCCGATGTCACGCAGAGCGAGTGGCATGGCCAGATGAGAGGCAAAGTTACCCCGGAGGCTATGAGATTACCCAGGACATCTCACCAAGAAGCTTTCGTCTAGGGTTGGGAGTGAGTTAAGGATTATCAGGCTGGCTGTCTCCCCAGAGCTCTTCAAATAATAAGTCTTTACAGAGCCCTATATTGTTCTCCGAATGTGTCCAATTCAACACTGGTTACAATAACATTGTCTAGTAGAAATATGACATAAAGCCAGTACAGAGACAGGAGCCTGCCAGAGGCAGGGGCAGCAGCAGTGCTGGATAGTTTTATGTCAACTTGACACAAGCTAGAGTTACTTGAAAGGAGGAAGCCTCCTCAATGGAGAAAATCCTCCACAGCAGGCCATGGTGATGCTCACCTTTAAGAGACAGGTGGATCTCTGTGAGCTCAGATCCTCAGGACAGCCTTAACACAGAGAAAATGTGTCTTGAAAAACCAAAACCTAAATAAATGCCTCTTTAAGATCATGCTGTAGGAAGAAATGCTGTGGAACATTTTCTTGATTGGTGATTGATGGGGAGGGCCCAGCCTATTTCGGATGGTGTCATCCCTGGGCTGGTGGCCCTGGGTTCTGTGAGGAAGCAGGCTGAGCAAACCAAGAGAAACAAGCCAATAAACAGCACTCTCCACAGCCTCTGCATCAACTCCTGCCTCCCGGTTCCTGCCCTGTTTGAGTTCCTGTCCTGACTTCCTTTAATGATGAACAGTGATGTGAAAGTCTAAATCCTTTCCTCCCCAACTTGCTTTTGTGGTCACGGTGTTTATCACAGTGACCAAAATTTTCTTTTTTTCATGCTGAGTCTTCTAAATTTAATTATTTTTAAACATTTAGCTATTAAATTTTTAAAAAAATGTAACTTCACAAACATTCATAGAAGTTTGTTTACAACTAAATGGAGTATCGCTTTAAATGTCTAATTGATTAAAATGAAATAATTAACGGAATTTAAAATTCAGTTTCTTGGCCTCACTAGCTACATCTGGAATGCTCAGTGGCCACTGATGGAGGCAGCACTCTACAGCAGGTCTTCGGGTGTAGGTGACCTCCTTGGGTCTGACCCAGAACTAAGCTTCAGAGGCATGGCCATGTGTGTGTTGGGGGGAGGCATCTGCTCATTTCATAACTCCTCGGTGAGTCCAGTATTAATACCCACCTCTGGTGTCTGTTATAGTCACAGTGTTGGTAATAGAAGGAGTAGAGTCAGAGGATGATAATGTAGTTCAGAGAGTGGCCCATTTGCCTAAGGTCACCAGCTTTGGCAGGGCCTGCTCATTTATAAGTTTCAGTGAGCTGTCCCTAAAATATGGCAGGGGCCTGCCTCAGGCTCTGCTTCTGGAGAGGAAATAAGCCTTTGCCCTATTCTCAAGGAGGCCCCCTCTTAAAATGTAGAGATGAGGGAAGGCCTGAAACAAGAAACCCAGTGACGAGGCTGCTGAGGGTGGGGCTGAGCAGGGGAAAGGCACTGCAGCCCCTATAGACTCCATAGGGTAAAGGGCTTGGGCCGAGGTCACTCTTCCTCACCAATGCCCCGCAGCAGGCAAGGCTGGCCAGTTCAGTACACTGACTTCCTGGATTCTGGGTGGGTCTCCCGGGCTAGTGCCCTCCAATCTCCCAGCCTTCCCAAGAGCACTCAAGCAGAGAGAGGCCCTTGGACCATGGCCAGGACTCATACTTACATCCCAGGCTCCCTCTGTGGAGGCAGGAGGAAGGACTCAAAGGACAGGCTACCTCCAGGAAGGAGCAGGCCCTGGAAAGACCTCACAGGAGAGAAGAGGGAGCAGCCATAGGCCAGAAATACCTAGGTGACTCCACCCACCCCTTTCCTGGGGAACAAGGCCAGCACAGCCCCCTCCAGCCAGCCCAGCAGGGTGAAACTCAGCGGCCATTAGGTTTAACAATTAACTCTGATTGGCTTTCAGTTCCAGAAAAAAAAAAAAAAGTCCTACCTGAAGGTAAGGGGACATGGAAGAGTGGGGGGGGGGTGAGAAGAGGGCGGGGTCTCTGCCAGTGTGCCCTAAGTACCATCCTCTACCCTCCTCAAAGTCAGAGGCAATGCCTCATGCATAGTAGGTGGTTAATCAATTAAGACTTTTAATTAAAAAAAATAATAAAGTGATGTAAACTAGGATAAAGCAGACCTTGTGGGCAGACTGACAGAAGGGACCAGGAAGGCCTATCTTAGACTGGGTACTACTTGACCCTTTTGACGTCAGGAAACCTAGGACAACAGCCATGGAGGTCATGCCAGGCAGTCTCCAGCATGAAGGCCACTCCTGATCTAGTCTTCCTACCATGACCTTGGGAGCCCTGATTTCTAAGTAGCACAGGTGAGATCCCATCACAGCACAGGCTGGACCAGGCCAGGCCCACAGTGATAGCCAGCTCTGTTTCCTCCATGTTCTGGCTGCTTGGCAACAGCCTCCTCATCTAAGGCCACCCTCTGGCTTCCCCCGCATCTCAACATGCCTCCAGCTCCCACCTACCCAGCCCTTTCTCCTTTTCTGGAAGGAAGGCCTGGATCAATAAAGGTTCCAGCCCATGCACATCCTACTCACCTGGATTCCACACCTGACACTGGATTAGCATTTCCAAACCTTGAATTCCCTGGTATCCACCTCACCCTTCTCCCAGACCCTAACACAGACGTAGGTGCACAGCCCACCACAGGCTCAGGGGCCAGTTCCCACAAGCTCTCGGGCAGTGGCCTCTGTCTAATGAGGGGTGGGGGGTGGGAGGTGGGTAGATCTTTCCTTCTGCCAGTTTTGTGATCTTTAGAGATCCTGACATTTCTGGGTTCACTGTTCACTTTATATCCAGACAGACCAGGGTTCAAATCCTGACCTTGGCGGGCACATAGGCAGCTCTGCAAAGGCCTCAAACTGAAGACCAGTTCAAGGCACCCTGAGCACCAGCCTTCAGAGAGAAGAACTGAACGTCTATAGCCACTTCTGGGCAACCTTCACCGGCTTCCCATTGCCTCCAATAACCCCCCCACACACACCTCGTCGGTCCCACTTCCCCAGCCCCCAGGCCCGCCCCCTGATCTCAGTTAGGAGCCATCAGTCCTGAAAAATATTATTCTTGACAAAAAGCTTGCCATTCCCCTCTCCCTCCTGAGTCCCTCCACATGGAGACTTGGGCTAGGTTTCTACTGTTTTTTTCCTGCATATAAACGCACCCTCCCTCCACCCCAAGCCGCACAGGAAGCACCAGGTGCCTCCTCCTCACGCCTACCGCTCTCCTATTTCATGCCCTTCCAGCCTAGCCACACCTCCGTTCCCCACAGCCCACTGTTCCACTCACTCAGGCACATTTCTGCTGGATGCTGGCTCCCCATGCTTGAGTCTCACTTGTCCTAAGTAGCCCAAGACCCTGAAGACCTCAGAACTCTGTAAAGACTTCACTCTGGCCATGAGAAAATCCTCTATTTGCTGAAGTAATAATCATGAATTTAAAAATAACAGATTGTCCCTGTGTATTGGTCATTTATCTCCCAGAATTTCCCAGACGCTTTCCACGGAGCTCTATTTATTTCTCTACACCCCCGACGTATTTGTTGTTACTATGTCTTTGGTTTGGTTTGTTGGTTTTGTTTTGTTGTGGGAAAGGGGAGTTGAGACAGTATTTCTATATAGCCCATGGTGGCTTCAGACTCACACACCCCTGCCTCAGACTGCCTGGTGTGTGCACTCCCACAGCCAGCCTTATCCCTTTGTTCTAACCTGAGAAAATCGAGACTCGGTGAGAGGAAGTGATTGACCCAAAGTCACACAGCCAGCAAACGGCAGCATTAAGAGTGGAATTTTAAGTTCTTAGTTAGCGCCCTGCTTGGCCTTCCTCCAAGCCACAAAGAAAGGAGGAGCTATGTGAGAAGCTGGGCCTGCCAGTGACCGATGTGGGCCACAGGGGTTCCAAAGAAGCCATCACGCTCAAGCTGGAGGCAGCTCTGCCAATAAAACTTTTAGGTCTGGGTTAAGCACTTCCTCTGCACACAGCCCTGTGCAGGGGGCTGGGAGTGAAGACTGAGACAGGAGATGCCTCAGCAGAAAAGAGACCAGACATCTCTCAGATAAAGCTAAGGCCTGGGGAGAGCTTGTCCCAGAGGAGAAGATAAGGCACTATGGGAATGGGGAGGCAAAGAGAATCTCAGGAGAGGTGGAGGAGGGCTAGAGGCTGGCATGTGAGCAGAAACTTGAAAAAGGTGTACAGGATCCTGACAGGGATTTGGAAAAGCAAAGCTGGCATTCTTAGGAGAGGGAACAGAGGAGGAAGAGCAAAGAATGGGCTAGGTGAGCACTGGGTGCACCCCACGAGCCTCTGGAAAGGAGCTCTACTCGCCCTCTGCATGGCACTAGTCCAGGTAGCCAGACAGACCCACAGAGAAACCACCTTGAACTTCCCCAGACTCTCAGGCACCCGCCGCACTGCTGGAATAGTGGGAGAGATGCTGGCCCAGGCATGTGGTTTGACACGTGGGAGGGGACAGGAGAAACCTGAATCCAGGTTCTATCCAGAATCTCAGGAGATGGACGCTGAGGACAGGTCACCAGAGGGGCTGACACTGAGGCACAAAAGGAGAAGCATGACCTCTGGAACCTCAATCAAGGCTGTGTGAACCTTGATATTATCCTCCCCACTTTACATGGGTTCAGACTAAGGAAGGGACTGACCCACAATCACTTGGCACCTTCACAGCAAAACTAGCCAACAGCATACCCAAGATACTAGCTAGAAACAATCTCTCTACATGGCCCGATATTAGTGTCCTGTTGACCTTCTCTAGAACTTACTTCATAAAAGTCCCGAGGCTAAGCACAGCTAAGCATGGTGGTTCACAATTAGTGGGTAGATCTTTCCTTCTGCTGGTTTTCTGATCTTTAGAGATCCTGACATTTCTGAGTTCACTGTTCACTTTATATCCAGACAGACCAGGGTTCAAATCCCGACCTTGGCGGGCACATACACAGCTCTGCAAAGGCCTCAAACTGAAGACTAGTTCAAGGCACCCTTAGCACCAGCCTGCAGAGAGAAGAACTGAACGTCTATAGCCACTTCTGAGCAACCTTCACTGGCTTCCCATTGCCTCCAACAACCCCACTTCCGGTCCCACTTCCCCAGCCTCCAGCCCGGCCCCCTGCTCTCAGTTGGTGGCATCAGGAGCCATCAGTCCTGAAAAATATTATTCTTGACAAAAGAAGCTTGCCATTCCCCCTTTCTCTCCTGAGTCCCAAAGGAGGCTGAGGCAGGGGAGTTACAAGTTTCAGTCAGTCCTAGATAAGAGTGGGAACTTATCTTAAAAACAAACAAATAGGGGGCCGGAGAGATGGCTCAGAGGTTAAGAGCACTGACTGTTCTTCCAGAGGACCTGAGTTCAATTTCCAGAATCTACATGGTGGCTCACAACCATCTATGATGACATCTTCCCTCTTCTGTATACTGCATACATAATAAATAAATCTTTTAAAAAATAAAAACAAATAACAACAACAATAAAGTACTGAAGAGGCACCAGCTGTGGTGCTACCACGAGTCTTTAAAGGGAGGCAGAGGCATGTGAACTCCAGCCTGGTCTATAAGAGTAAATTCAAGGACAGTCAGGGTCACACAGAGAAACCTTGTTGGAGGAAAAAAACAAACAAAACCCCCTGAAGAAGCAGTCCTAAACTGTCCCGGGAGACACAAAGACTTAGAGAACGAACATCTTGTCATTCAATCCTCGATCCCCAGGGCAGTGCACAGTTTTGGTATGTGTGCAGCTTCAGAAGTTCACAGATATCTCTGATATGAGTTCTGGAAGGGGGATAAACCAGGCCTCCTGCATTGTTTTAGCAAGAACAATGTCTAAAAACACTGGTATTTGCGAACCCTAGGACTTGGGCATGAGACTCTCCTTTGGGTGATTATACATATTCAGTTTCTGCTCCCTTGCCTGTGGAGAGGCCTCTGTGGCTAGAAGTTATAAAGCTCCTTGGTCAAGGTCTTAGGCAAGCAGATAGGTGGCTGAGCTGGCCCACCAGCTGATAGTCAAAGGACAAAGGTGGGGGTGGGTACCCAGGGTAAGCTGCCCAGTATCTAAGATGATGCTGTGAGATCTACAGCCTGGCCTGTGTGGGAGTCTGGACTCCTGGCCTCAACTTGGAATAAGAGGCAGCCCAGACTGCTCTGCCCCTGCACTCTGCCCTCCCTCTTCTAGTAAAGGGGACCCTGGAGCTCCTGGCTCTGGCCTCTGCTTCCTGCCCACTTGCTCCAGAGCTCCCGCCATCATGAAGCCAGACAAGGGATCCTTAAGTCCCCAGGTCCCTCTGAGCAGACAACTAACTGTGGTTTGCAGACAATAAGTCACTTACCTGGAAGACTCCACATCATCTATGAGAAATTAAGGTAGTTAGTGGGAAAATAACTAGGAAAAAAAGCAAAGGAAACCAGGTGTGGCAGCCCAGGCCTTTAATCCCAGCACTCAGGAGGCAGAGGCTGTTGGATCTCTGCGAGTTTGATGCCAGCCTACACAACAAACAAGGCTACATAGTGAGACCCTGTCTCAAAAATAAATAGATAAGTAATAAATAAAATCAAAAGACATTCATAATGGGGGATGTCTTTCTGTATGCTGTAAATATCATTGGTTAATAAAGGGACTGTTTTGACCTATGGCACCGCATCTTAGAAGGAAGTGGGAAATCTGAGCACAGATACAGGGGAAGGAGGCAGAGTCAAGGAAGACACAATCTAGCCGCCCAAGAAGCAGGATGTGAAGAAATAGGTAAGACAGATTGGTAAAAATAAGTTAAGATAAAAAAGCTAACTGGCAATGAGCCCTAGCTATAGGTCAAACAACATAAAATTAATATAAGCCTTTGTGCGATTAACTTGGGGCTAAGGGGCAGCAGAGCAACGGGTAAGTCCGAACTTTGGGGCTTGGTCGGACCAAAAACTCATACCACCCTTTCAAATTCATCTTGTCACCTTCTTCTGATACCATATCTCTCCCAACGATAGGCAGCTGTCCAGAACAAGGTGGATTGAGAGCTGTGGCCAGCCCTAGGGCCTGTAGTCACTGACACTGTGGCAAAGCACAGGCTTAGAGGCAGAGGTCCTGTCTTGAAGTCCCCATGCTCAGAATGAAAAATTTCTCATAGAATTTGAACAAACATATGCACCTCTGTGGACCCCTAAATGGTCTCATAGGCCCCAAGAAAGACTCAAAAGTACCTTTGGTCTTTGGCCAGATCAAGATTTAAATCCCAGTTAGGCCTCTTGCTGACCGAGCACTGAGAAGGCCCTGGGCATGTTATTTAGCCTCTTCTGGCATGGCAGGGATTGTAGTCTGTGTCCCTGGGGAGTGGTGGCGAGGATTAAGAGTCAGGAGTCCCAGGAAGCACTGAGCCCAGCACCTGAGGCGAAGAAGAAGCTGGTAAGTGACAGCAGTGATTTCTAAGTCTATGACAACCCCGGGCTGTCTAATTCTAGCTAGCCCCAAATCAGTCACCTGAAGTGGCTCTGCAGACTTTATCTTTAGACCTATAATCTCAAGAGAAGGTGGAGAGGAAGGCAGAGAGGCAAAGTAGAGAGTGAGGGAGAGGAAGGAGGAAGGGAAGAGAGAGGCAGAGTGCCCTAGCTTGAGGAAAAGGAAGTTCAATTTTTTTTTTTAATAAGGAAAAACTTTGTTCATTTTTTTATTTTTTAATTTTAAGATATTCATTTATAGAATAAGGTCTTTTTACCCATGTATCTCCTTGTTCCAACTCCCTTCCCCTCCTGGTCAGCCTTCAGCCTCCATTCTCCTCAGCCCCGTCAAAAAACAGGGCAAGAAGTCCCAAGGTGGATCAGCTCAGCATCCACTCCAGGCAGGTTCAATTTCCTCATCCTAATGCCATGACTGAGTTAGGTGTTCCTCTGGGGGCAATGGACTCTGAAGTGTCAGTCCACACATAGAAACACAGACTTATCCCTCCCCTCAAGGTTCAACATACTGGCCATGTTAGTGGACAGTTACCTATCTTTGGAGTGCCTAGTTCCTGGAAAAGGAAGATGATTTATTAGAAACTTTCAAGATAGGAAAAGTCCCTTCACCCCTGTCCTGAGCCTTACCAAGGCAACAATCTCAAGGACTCAGCCCCCAGTGAAGCACAGACCTATCAATGGGGTATCACTGGCTTACCACTGGGCTAGGCTTTCTACACTGCTGCCCACGGAAGCCTCCTTCCCTCCCACTGAAACACACAGAGTGGCCACAGCCAAGCTGACTGACTACACAGCTACTGCCTGCTCACTCTAGCCCTAAGGAACTCACTCTTTTCTTTGTAAAGGTTTATCTGTATGAGTATATGCCCCCATGTGTGTGCCTGGCAGCCAATGAAGCCAGAAGAGGTTGTTGGATTCCCTGGGAATTGGGGTTCTATATAGGAGTCACTATGTGCATTCTGGGAACCAAACCTGGGTCCTCTGCCAGTCCAACAAGCATTCTCACCACTGACCATCTCTCCAGCCTCTGGGCCTCTCGATGCTGATCCTCCTAACTGAAGCCTCAGCTCTATCTAGGCCTTGAACAGAGGCCTCTCCAGGCATCTACTTGTCCTAAACTGTTTCTGGAATGGAAGTTGTAACTGGAGAAAACAGATGGTTCAAAAAGCCACAGATAAGGTATGCCAATTGCC
This sequence comes from Sigmodon hispidus, assembly GCA_004025045.1. NCBI lineage: Eukaryota > Metazoa > Chordata > Mammalia > Rodentia > Cricetidae > Sigmodon > Sigmodon hispidus. Next base: position 35,408 of record PVIH01007287.1, on the reverse strand, counting down.
ACTGACAGCTTTGGAGTGTCACGTCTATGGAAGCCTAAGTTTCCTCCCCGGCTAATAAAGGGAACAATAAGAATCCTGTCCCCGGTTTCCCCAACTTTGAACCTGGTGATACTTCATGCAAAGCCTCTCTGTAAAGGAGAAGAGGCCCTCCCTGGGAGAAGAGTGGGCTGGTCAGGGCTCTGTTGAGGTGCAACGGATGTGGCAATGACCAAGGGTTATTATGATGATGAAGGTTATAATTAAAAATCACAACAAACCCTTAAGCAATTCACAGAGAGCTTTCTCATTATCTCCTGGGGTTTAGAATCTGGCAGGATTGGTCTAAGATTCTAGACCAAGATGATTCTTTACATCTGAAAATATAGCAAGATTAAGTGTCTTGAGGCAGAGAAGGCGGGCCCCAGAGGAAGGAATAACTGAGTGCCTACTGTGTGCCACCCCAAAGATCATCCTGATCAGACTTGCCACTATAACACTACTGTAGGAACTATTGCCTCCATTTCAGAGATGAAACTGACCCACCCTGAGGCTCATGGCCTCTCTGTTCAGAGCCTCAATTTGGAGGCTCTGGAGGACTCTGAGACCTGTGCTCTTCCCTGTCTTCTGTACATAGTAGGCAGAGTAGTGACACCCACCCTTTCCCATCTTGTCTAGAATATGACCTTATTTGGAAATAGGGTCTTTGTAGATATCATTAGTTAAATTCAAATGAGAACACAGAGGATCAGGGCAGGTCCTAAGCCTTAAAAGAAAGGACCTGCGAAGGACTGGGAGAAAGTCACATGATGAAGACAGAGCCGGGGCAGCAGATCAAAGGCACACCTGTTGACTGCTTTCTCCAAAAGCCAGTGGGGAACAGGCAACAGACTTCCAGAGGCAGAAGGTACCACCTGGCTGACTGTGGATGCTGTTGGGCTTCCAGCCTCCAGAACCGGGAGAATGTAAGTCTGTGAGCTCCCTGGGGAGAAGGGGGAGCGGCTCAGGAAGGTAGCAGGTAGCAGACCAAGAGTCTACAGCTCTGGATTCCAGGTCCCCACTCACCTGGCAGGCAACAGTGCAATTTAGAGGATCTCAAAGCCCAATAGAGGTCAGTCCGTTCACACACACACATACCACACGGAGAGAGACAGAGACAAAGAGGGCTGGCTCCCACTGAATTTATCACGCTGGACCCTGACCCTATTCAGATCAATAGTCCTCCTCATCCACCTTAAATCAGCAGCTCCCACCACCTGGAGAGCTGTCTTTGAAATGCAAATCCTTCCTGGCCTGCTCAGTTCTCTTTCCTAGTCCCCACAAGCCAAGCTCTTCCACGGATCTGGAGCTGTTCCGCCTCTCCCAACTCTGCAGCCACTCACTCCGTCCCTACCACCCACCAGCTTTTGTTTCAACCACATGAGACTCTTTGGGACAAAATGCCACATTGCCTTTGCACATACTGGCCCAACCACCACAAGACCATATCTAACACAAACACCACCTTTTCCATAAAAGTCTCCCCCGCCAGGTGGCCTCCCCTCCCCACCTTGTGCATTGTCCTGATTTGGCAACACCACAGATCTGCAGCTGCTCCAGACTGTGTGTGAATCCTACTGTATCCGGCTTCCTTTCTGTAGGCCCAGGGCCCAACTCGAAGGCATTTAAGCAGGCTGAACCAAACTGTGCAGTAGCCATAAGAGTAATGACTGCTAACATTTACCAAATGTTTACTCTGTGCCCACATTGTGCTGAGCGCTCCATATGTGTTGTCTTATTTAATTCTCAAATCAACCCTGTGAAACAGAGACTTCCATTGGTTCATTTCACAGGTGAGGAGATATGTCACTAATATATGGCCAAGCCTGAAGGACTCCGGCGCCAGTGTCAGTAACCATAGTAGTTTTTCCTTACCCAGTTATCAACTATGGTTTGGTGATATTAAATGTAAAATACCAGAAAAACACAATCTATACATTTTAAGTTGTAGACTGTAGCATAATGAAGCCTTTTTTTTTTTTTTTTGCTCTGTTCTGCTTAAGATGTGAACCGCCCCTTGTCCAATGTGTCTATCTGCTCCTCATCAGTTCGTCATTCAACAGTCATTTCAGTTATCAGACCAACTGTTGCACTGATGTCTCATCACACGCGTCCTTATTTCACACAGTAGTGCCCCAAAACATAAGAATACTGATGTTAGCAATATAGACATATCAGAGAAGCCACAAAGCACGTCCTTTAAATGAAAATATGGAAGTTCTCAATTCAATCTATATGTGTGTGTACATATATACACATACATTCAATCTATATGTGTGTGTACATATATACACAATCTATATGTGTGTGTACATATATACACAATCTATATGTGTGTGTACATATATACACAATCTATATGTGTGTGTACATATATACACATACATAACCCCAAACCCTTAGGGTCCCATCCATTGCTCATCCTCCGTACAGTACCATGGGATCCTGTTCCGAAAGGACCCAGACCACAATCTTAAATGTGTCTCCTTAGAGCTTTCTCCTGCCTTCCCCCGGCAGGGCCAGCACAGCCCGGGGCACACAATGAGAGTCCACAGCCAGGAGATGCTGGAGATAAAAAAAAAAGAAGCTGTCTGAGAACAATCCGTGTCCTGCTTGGCCAGTACACCATCAAAGCATAAGGAAAAACTAAATTAAGAAAGGCCATCACTTAGTATCATCCCCTATTTTAAATATTAATTCACTTGACAGGCGTATTGAACACAAATCAAAAGCCAGACACTATACGGGACTCTAGGGAGACTGACAGTCAAGTCCCTGCCCAGATGGCATTTGCAGTCTAGTTGAGGGGGGCAATCAAACAACTAACAAGTTCAAGTATAATTACAAACGCTCACAGCCCTAGGAGAGACAGGGGCTCTACAAATGTATGAAGGGAAATCCTCCCTAACAGAGGGAGAAGGCAAAGCCCTGCCCCCCTCAAAAAGACCGGGGAATGGTGTGCTAGACAGAAGGGTCTGCATGAGCAGAACCCCAGCCAGAGTCAAGTGGGCAAGGACTGGATTTTACCTGCCTTCTTGTAAGGTCTGGAGAAAATGAGCATAGTGAGAAAGCTACAGGGCAAGATTTTTGCAAAGGAGTCATTGTCTAAGATTACAAGGAAGATTCAGGGCTTGTAGCCAGAGCCCCTACCTACTTAGGCTTTGGGGATACTTCGGGCACAAATATGATGAACTGAAGGTTTCAACCTAGAACTTCTGAAGAACAGGCCAGAATAATTTACATTTGATAAAACATAGATTTCTAGGACCCATCCCCAGATTTTTGTGCAGGTCTACCACAGGCTCCAAATTTGCATTTCTAAGAAACTGGAAGCCTGCTGCAGGTGGTGAGCTGGCCACATTGAACCTAGTGCTCTAGGCTCTAGTGACAGAAGTGGCAGATGGTGAGGATGGAAAATAGCCAGGATCTCTGGGGTCAAGAAGGGTGAAGTCCTAGCAAGCAAGATGTCTCAGTGGGTGAAGGCATTTTCCACCAAGCCTGACGATCTGAGTCTAACCCCTGAGGCCAAAACAGTAAAAGGAAAGACTTGACCCTTAGAAGTTACACTCTGACCTTTGCCCCCTCCAGACATATGAAATGTAAATGTAACAATTATTTTTTTTTTAGAACTGTGAATTTTCTGGGCAATGGTGGCAAATGTCTGTAATCCCAGCATTCAAGAGGCAAAGGCAGGTGGATCTATCTCTGTGAGTTCGAGGCCAGTCTGGTCTACAGAGCAAATTCCCACGACAACCAGGACTGTTTGTTATACAGAAAAACTCTGTCTCGAAAAATAAAAAACAACACAAAACAATAGAAGAACAGTCAATTCCTAAGGTAGCAATGAGCCAAGCCTAGCACTCTGAGCAGAAAGTCTAGCCTCAGAGAGCCAGCCCTGAGCTCCTTAGCCACTTAACCAGAGAAACTGAGGCTCAGGAAGTTGAGGGTCTTAAATAGATTTTGTGGGGCTGGAGAGATGGCTCAGCAGTTAAGAGCACTGACTGCTCTTCCAGAGGACCGGGGTTCAATTCCCAGCACCCACATGGCAGCTCACAACTGTCTGTAGTTCCAGTTCCAGGCAAACACCAAGGCAAATAAATAAATAAAAAGTTTTTTTTTTTTTTTTTTAAAGAGAGAGAGAGATAGAGAGAGAGAGAGAGATTTTGTGCTTAATAAAAATTAATACAGAAAGGGTTTGATTGTTGTCAAAAGGGGGCCCCTGGACCACACTGCCATGCCTGGGAGCTGTGGCCACAGGATCCCTCCTGAGATGTTTTCAGGGGAAGAGATAAGGACCCAGCTTTCACTGTCTCTGTGGCCTTTGGCAGGGAAACAGCTTAAGAGTTGCAGAAATTGGCCTTTGCCCCGCCTCCATCACCACCCACTTGTCACTCTTTTACACCCCCAGCTCCGCCCTTTCCACTCCAAATTCTGCACACTTATCCTTATACACACACCAGGCAGCACAGAGGGAAATCAGTGAGAAGAGCAGAAGATGTGAGCTTACATGTCCTTCTGTTTCTCTAGATCTTTGTCAAACCCAATCTACCTTCATACATTTCAGAACCAATATCTGAAACCCGCAAAGCCATGACCAAATCCCCAAACTTCCGTTTTACTTTGTTTTTCAAATATAGGGTTTTTTCCCCCTGTTCCAGTCAGCAGCAAAATGGCACTTCTCTTACAGCCCCACACTCAGGCTCACCAATACACAACAGCCGCACACACACAAGAACAAATATACCGGAACTTATCAAAACAGATGCACATATACATCCAGAGTTATCTTATTTACTGTCCATCAGTAAAATGTACATATGCACCTAAATGCACAAGAAATATACAGGGAGAACACATACGCACACAGAATAGACATGCATGCAATGTCCCATACATGGGGAAGAGGAACAGATACATCTTTCAAAGTACAGAAGCCTCCTAAGAGGGGATTCTTTGGAATGGGGAGCTGGCCCTTTAAGACAGTAATCATTCTTAACTAGTCCTTTTAGGGTACCTAGGCTGCTGCTCTGCCCAGTAAGAGGGTGAGGGTGTGAGTGGTGACTAGGCTGGGCCGCCTCTGGTCCTGGGTGATGGTCCTTATACCACAAGGAAAGGGATTTCAGAACCCACTGGGTCACTAGCCAAGGGGCGCCGTTGCTGCTGCTACTAGCACCCCACACCCACGCCTGCACACACACACACACACACACACCCCTTCACACCCAATCACCCACCCCACCCCTCACAAGCACACACCGGAGATTCAAGCAGGCCACGCCCTCCGCTCCAGCTCAGTCGGGAACCAGGCTTTGCTGTCAGTAGGGTTCTCTCCCGTACCCGGGCGTGGCAGCCCACCTGCCAGCAGGGAGTCTCCACTCAGCTAGGACGCGCCCCCGCCGCCGCTGCCACCCACTTCCCCGGCTAGTGCGGGGCTCCAGGCGACGCCAGCGCCTCGGCCGCCGCCCCCACCCCTTTCCTCCCGGCAGTGCGGAGACAAAGCCGAGCACACGCACACAGGGGCTACGCGGGTGCACACCCGCCCTCACACAGGCGCGCGCACACGCACACACACACACACACACACACACACACACACACACACACACGCCACAGGGGTTCAGCCACTAGCGAAGCCATCGGTACAGGCACACACCCTCATCCAGCTGTACACACTGCTACACATTGGGACACACCCTCTCCAGGCACAACCGCCGATAAGTACAAGCAGACACACAGACCCTCACCCAGATTAACACACCACCCAGCTCCAAAGCGCACAGCCTTACACAGATGCACAAGCGCGTCCACGACAAACATCCAGTTGCACCGATCCACAGATACACACGCGTTCACACTCAAAGCACACCCGGAGACCGGGACCCCAACACACGTACCCGCAAAGACACGAATCAAAGCTCGCGGCTCCGGCCACGCTCGTCCTCCAGTACTCGAGGCTTGGGACCCGGCGCCAGCCTGTGCGTTCTCAGCGTCCTGCTAACCTGGCGGTGGTGGCACGGCTTCCGGGAGCCGTCCGTCCGTCTGTCTCTCTGTCCTGGCGTTCAGTGGCCGCCCTGGCGGGCTCCGAGGCGCTCAGAAGCTGCGCAGAAATGCCCGGCTCGCTCACTCGCTGGCTCCTTCGCTCCCTCCCACGGCGCTCAGCCCCCTCCCCGCCCGCTCCGCACACCCCCTCTCCCCCTCTGCCCCGCCCCGGCGGCTCCCTAGGAGGAGGCGGCTGCGATCCCGGGCAGGCAGCGGCCGAAGGGCGTGCGAGCGGCGAGCACAACCCACTGGCCGGGAGAGCCCAGCTGCCCCAGAGCAGCCGCGTCCGATCCCAGGGAGGGGCGCTCGGAGGTGGGGGGTGCGCCCCGCGAGCCTGCGCCGCTCGCTTCCCCACGTGGGCCACGCGCCCACCTGAGCCCCGGTGGAGCTCAGAGGCCCGGACGAGCAGCGGGACCACAAGGAGACTCCACACCGAGCCTTCTCTCCTTCCAGGTCCCAGCCCGGTAGACTTGGCCTTACCCCACCTCCTCCAGATTCGCCGCCCGCACCAAGCCCGCTGGGCTTTCAAGCTGGTGGCCTGGGCTAACCCGGTGGCCCAGCAGCACCACCGGTGTCCTTTCCTTCCCTCGGGAACCTGGCCGACGCCCACCAACCTCCAGCCTCCCTCCTATTGTTCAGACGGCCAAAGCTGAAGGCTGTGCAGCTCTTTTCAGCCAGTCTCAGGTGGCAGTCCCTTTGCACTCTCTGGGAGCCCAGCAAGGGCCCAGTCTCTTGGTTCCGGGACCCTGAGATCCACTAACCCAAGCATGCCCAAAGCAAACTGCTTGTCTGAAATAGGATTATATCTACCCTGGCCCTTACCAGGTTCCTGCTGTGGCTGCTGACAGTCCTGCTTCAAATACACTTAAAGCCAAGCATAGGAAAGAGTCAAAGTAACCAGATTAGTGAACCTAGAATAGCACCCCAAGAAGTAGGGCATCTATCAGTGCCTTGATACATAGAAGAAACCTAGTGAATCCTGCGCTTGGGTTCTCAGGGCAAGGGCCAGACCTCAGGAAGGCCAGAAACATTCAGCCTTCTTTATTAGATTTTTGAAGGGAAGAAATAAGGAAGAAGTAAATACAAGAATTTACAGCATTTTACTGTAAGTCAGGACATGGGCGCCAACATGGACAAAGACTCCTAAATGCAAATACCTTCACCTCCTTGTCACACTTGGCCCTAACCATATCTCAAGCAGTAGTGTGATCCACCTAAGTCTCCCCGAGTGGCACAGAGTCAAAGCCCAGGCCAGTAATTCTGGTTCTTCCATGTGCTCCCCACCTCCCCTCCACAGACCTCCCATTTCCTCCCCCATCCCACCCCCCTCTAGTACAGGATGCTAAGAGCAGACTGGAAGGGGTAAGTCCAGAAGGGGAGGCCTGGTGTGGGCCTTCAAGGACATTGCTAAACTAAGAGAGGACAGAATTAAGAAAGCCAAGGCCTTAACACAGGACTCAGCAGAGCTTGCCCAGCTTTTCCCCCATAGCATGGCTCAAAAACTCCAGGATGTAAATTCAGTTCATCATAGGAACTAACAATCTGATTATTTGGAACACATATATTCCAGACATTGTTTCAGGAGTCATACTAATTGGGCAGTGGCGGCTCACTTCTTCCACCCCCCCCCACACACAAAAAAGCCATAATGCATTAACTCTACAGTTAAACCAGAGAGTAGAAATTACCACAAAGTCATCATACAGCTTGAAAAGTGGCAAAGCCAGAGTCTGAACCCTGGAAGCTGACTTTGAACTTCCACATTTAACCATCAGGCCAGCCTTGGATATGAGGTGAAGGTAGCTGAACTAACTTTATGGGTGTAGCCTGCCTCTCTGTAGATCCCTGTATCCTACTCAGACCCTGATTCAGAGATCTAATTTATTAAACAACTATGTGATGGCATGGGCGTGGTTCCCATGCCCTCTGCTCTGTGGAGAGGGGTTGTGACCAGTGGTTTTAGATGAAGCTGAGAAGATATGAACTGCTAATCAGATCTGCTGCTGCCAGCAGGAGAGAGAGAGAGAGAGAGAGAGAGAGAGAGAGAGAGAGAGAGAGAGAGAGCTCACTATGGAAACCAGAATACATTTCCAGAAGTCCTCAACAGGTTTGAAGACTGAGCTGACTAACAAAATGAGCTGTTAGCCAGAGTAAATGTAAAGTTCTGTCCTTAGGTCCATACCAGAGACGTCTGAGAAAACATTCTGTAGTCACTAGCTGTCCCTGGCTACTGAGCAGCTGAGATGTGGCTGGTGGCTAAGGAACTTAACAGTCATGGGGGAGGGGTGGTAACTAGAGTGTCTCCATGAGATCAAAGTGCACAAAATATAGTATAGAAGAATCTAGATTAAGAACAGTTTCCATGAAAATCATGTTTTCTTTTACTTGACCTTCAGCTCAATGATGTGATTGGGGGTGCGGGGGGGGGGGGATGTGAATATGTTCTATCAGCCAAACCAGCAGTAAAGCAGCTTTGTCTGCTGTCCTAGAGAGATCCCAGCTAGACCACAGGACTCAACTCTAGGCCCCACATCTGAGATAAACACCGTCATGCTGATGCATGTCTAAAGGAGGGACCAGAATGTTGAGGACCTGATCATCACATGATATGAGGTCTGTGTAAGTGGCCTGGAGAAGGGTGTGGTGGCTATCTCCAGCCATCTGTAAGCTGACACCCAGAAAGGGGATGTGATCTGTTCCCTATTACTGCATTTATGTTTACTAAGCAAGACAAAATATCTGTGTACATGAACCCCTCAGTTCCTCTGAAGTCAGGATCTCTTCGAAGTCCCTTCAGCACCCAGTCCACCCAAGACCTGGCTCACAGGAAACATTGATTACAGATTTTCTGACTGAATGAATTTGAAGGAATTACATTCAGCTCCAGTGGGTAGACGTCAGGAGAATGAGTCCAGCTCACCATAATGAACTCTCTGGAGCTGGGGATGTAGTTCAGTGGGTAGAGCTCTTGTCTAGCATTGGAGAAAGCCCTGAGTTCCAGTCTCCAGCACTGAGAAACAAAACCCCTCTCTAATGTTTAGAGCTAAGCCAAATTGGTGTGGGTCTCTCTGAACAACTTCTTGTCAATAACTACTCAGAGATCACATTTTCACTAAGAGGCAGAACCAGGAAGGAGGAATCAACCCCTCAAGGTGAAAACAGGTCAGTTCTAATAGGATGGAGAGTCAAGATGAGGGCCATGCTCATCATTATATGATGGTCTGTGCTGCTGGCCAGACCCTAGAGGTCTGGGCTAGGTCCTAATCCTCCTGATGGGGACACTAGCACAGCAAAACAACTCTGTAGGAGAGGCCCAAGTCAGGGGGATTCAATTTGGGAGACTGCAGTGGCCTAGGAAATCAGAGAACAGAAACCCAAGAACAGGTATAACTTGAAAGGAGGCCTGGGCTGCAGTTAGAACCTCTGGGGAAAGAACCCAGAGGTTAAACTAGCCTCTGCCACTAATTTACTGCGTGTCTGTGGGTGACTGTCTTCTCCCAGGCTTCAGTATTTCCATGTGCAGCACAGTGATCTCCTGGCCCCTCCTACCTCTGGGTCCTTTGAATGGAAGATGGAGAAGGAGCGGTCACTAAGAACAGCATGTAAGAGAGCCCTCGGAACCTTAAAGTAACAGTGTCATTTGCCTCCTTGCTTAGTGTTGTTATCATTTCAAAGAAGCAGCAATAGGATTTGGTGACTGACTTGTTGGGGACACGAGGGAAGAGACAAGTGGATGACAGAAGTAAGGCTAAGATGAGGAACAAGGGCTCCTGAGCTTCTGGAAGGGTCAGCAAACATTACTACCCCACCCCACCCCAGATCTTTAAAGACAAATTGTGCAGTCCGCTGGGTCACCTCCTGGACAGCTTCCTCATTCCTTTGAGGCACGCCTCATACTTAGCTAAAAGAATCCACCACTTCTAAGAAGTCAGGTCAACTCTGTTCACTTCTGGGGATTGAATCCCAGGCTCCTGCACATTCAAAGTACACAATCTACCGCTGAACTGCCCCCAGGCCTGCCCACCTCATTTCACCAATGAAACTTCCTTGGGTTTTCCTTACATAATCAGCATCATTATCCTGTTTGGAAATAACCAACATTATTGAGCTCTTGGTACATGCTAGGCACCTACATAATTTTCTCATCCTGGGAGATAGCTCTAATTATTATCTCCATTTTATAGAAGAGGACACCATGGCTTGCAGAAATTCTAAATGCTCTGCAGCCTCTCTGTCTATCAGGGGGATTCCAGCTCTGATCCTTGCAACTTCAAGGCTTTCAAAGGTGGCATTCCTGAAGAAACTAACTAGGGAGAAAAACAAGACCCCTGTATCTCCAGTTCTCAGTAGAAGAAATGAAGGTTCAGAGGTTAAATTCAGCCATTTGGACTAGCTTTCCATGGTGCAGCTGGTGCTGGGATGCTTGGGTGCTTCTCCTTCTCCTCAGCTCTTGGTTATGCACTTCCAGGGGACCCTCTTCCTCCTCAGAGGAAACTGCCCAACCCACCTAAGGACTTTCTGCCTTTTTCCTGGGGGAAGGGAAGGACCTCTGGAAGGTGAACGTTATTTCCGCCTCCCTGCCTCCCTTCTCCTGCACCCTGGCCCAGGCCTGGTGGTGACAGTGCTGAAGGCTGATGAGGTGAGTCATGTGGCTCTGACCTGTCAGAGTCACCTAAGCACAAGGTGCTAAGCTCAGTTTAGAGAGGTGGAAATAGGTCAAGTGCTGTTCTCCTCAGGAGAGCAATCCAGCTGCAGTGTATGTCTCCCCACTCACTTCAGCGCCCAGTACCCTGAGGAACACTGGAAAGCAGGCCATCAGAGGCAGGGGGCACCAGTGACGAAGGAGAGTGTAGTCTCACCCCTCAGAGGGGATAAGAAAAAGGACAAACTTATATTGACCTCTTTTAGGGTCTGTTAGGTTTGATCCTAGGAAACCCCACCGTGGGTTCCAAAATGATAGATGTCCGAGTTCTTTATATAAAATAACATAACATTTGCATACACCTACATATGACTTCATTTATTTACAATAGTCAGCGCAATATAAATTATATGTAGACATTGTAATACTGTTAGGCTTAGCATATAATGATAACAAATCAGCATATTCCATACAGATACAATGGGTTTCTTGTTTGTTTGGTTTTTGAGATAGGGTTTCTCTCTGTGAGTAACAGCCCTGTGTCAAGGAACTCACTCTGTAGTCCACTGGTCTGGAACTCACAGAGATCCTTCTCTTTAATCCTGAGTGCTAAAATAACAGGCATTCATCACCACTGACTGGCAAAGAGAAGGTTCAGCAAGCAAGAGGAAAAGCCAACATGGTGAACAGTCTTCCTTCTACTGTGCTTAAAAACAAAACAAAACGGGGCTGGAGAGATGGCTCAGCGGTTGAGAGCACCGTCTGCTCTTCCAGAGGACCAGGGTTCGATTCTCAGCATCCACATGGCAGCTAACAGCTGTCTGTAGTTCCAGTTCCAGGCAAACACCAAGATAAATAAATAAATAAATAAAGTTTAAAAAAAAAAAAAAAAGATTTAGTTTATGTGAATGGGTGTTCCAAGATTTTTTCAGATTTATTTATTTATTATGTATACAGTATACCAAAGAGGGTACCAGATGTCATTATAGATGGTTGTGAGCCACCATGTGGTTGCTGGGAATTGAACTCAGGACCTCTGGAAGAACAGACAGTGCTCTTAACCTCTGAGCCATCTCTCCAGCCCCCCAAGATTTTTTTAAAGTAATTTTTGAGCCAGGTGTGGAGGTACAGAGACATATGGATCTCTGTGAATTTGAAGCTAGCCTGGTCAACAGGTGGAGATCCAGGTCAGCCAGGGCTACAAAAAACACTGTCTCAAAAAACAAACAAACAAAAAGTATTTTTAAATTTGTGTAAGACTTATCTAATGTGTGTGAGTGTTTTGCCTGCATATATGTATGTGTATATATCATGTGTGAGCTTGGTGTCCATGGAGGTCAGAAGAGGGTATCAGATGCTCTGGAACTGGAGTTACAGATGATTGTGAGTCACCAGGTGCTGAGGATTAAAGATCAAACCTGGGCCCTCTGCAAGAGCAACAGGTGTCCTTCATCTAAGCCATCTCTCCAGCTCCCTTTTCCTAAGACTTAATCCATGGTTGATTTATTCTCCAGGTGCAGACCCAACCAATTTGAGGGGCTGCGTATGTTTACAAAGAGCTGTGTGATACATGGTAACAATTCTCTCAAAAGAATTGAGAATGGACTGGCATTTTCCCAGCACACACAAGAGGGAAGAGGCTGGGCAGTGCACATTTGCATCTTAAATGCATGTGGATTCCATCCAGAAGGCAGTGGAGACCCAACATATAGTATGGTTTTAGAAGACTGAGTTTGAATTCAGACTGTGCTACTTCCCTGCTGCTGACCTGGTTCCTCAGCCCTGATGGTCCAAGTTCTGCTCTCAATCATGTGCCCTTCCTCTTTGCCAGTGAGAGGATTGCTGAAATGATCTAGTGAGTTGCTATGTGACTTGAGCACCCTTTCGGGAGGCGTGCCCTTCCCAAGCCCATGTCAAGGCTGACCACAGGAATTTCTTTGGCTGGAGAAATATGAACTGGAGAGCTAAAGTACAATGCATGTTTGAGGCTAAAATCTTACCCTTAAGTCTTTCCACCAGTGGCACAGTGCATTTTGTGTAGGAACTGTGCCTATATTTTGCATCCAGAGATTAAAAAGATACACAGAGAGCTAAGGATGAGCCACAACTGCGTCCCACTGCTGCTGATGTGGATTCAAAGAAGAAAACTGTGTTGCAAGCCACTGAAGGTTTGGGGGATGTTTATTATCATATTATAAGCTGGCAAATGCTGATGGGTTTATGCCCCAGCAATGTGGGTGGTTTTAGAAGTATCAACCGTGAAGTATTATTGCAAGTATCAAATAAGATTAGCACATGAAAAATGTATAACCATTTCATCAAAGCTTCATATTATAAAATGAGTACTCTGGCTGCTAGCCCAACATTTACAAGGCAAACACAGGCAGATTTGGAGGTTGAGGACAATCTGGGCTCCATAGTAAGACAGACTCTATCTCAAAAAGACAGGGCAGGGGCGAGATAGCTCACAGGTAAAGCTCTTGCTACACAAAACTGATCTTCTGAGTTCTGTCTTCAGAACATACAAAAAGACACATGTGGTGACTCATCTGTGATCTCCACACTCCTACAGGGAAATGGGAGGTAGAGACAGATGAATAACCTGGAAGCCTGAGGACCGGCCAGCCCTGGGGACAGAGTGACAGAAACAGCCAAAAAGACCCTGCTTCTACCAGGTGGAAGGAGAGACAATTATTTTAAAAATTGCCCTCTGACTTCCATGTATGTGTTTGTGCACCAACAAATTAAAGAAAATAAAATAGCAATTCTGCCCCCCCCCACACAGACATTTGGGAAATACCAGAAATGGCATTTGCAAAAGAGAAGGAAAAGGTATGACAATTGTTGAGTAGTGTCACCCCCAAATTTGTGTTCCTCTTAAAATTACAACTATTAACTTATTTGGAAATAGGTGTAAGCTGGACAAAGTGACTCACACTTGGAATCTCAGTACTTGAAAAGATGAACAGTGCTGTGGCAGGCTCTGCATAATGAGTTCCAGGCCAGCCTGGGCTACAGAGTGAGGCCCCCAAACAAAACAGAAATAGTGGGTTTATAAGTGCAGTTAGTTAAGGATCTCATAAATAGCTTGCCCTAGTTTGAGCACAGCGGTGAGGGCATGTTACAACACTCAGTAGGCAGAGGCAGGGGGCCTGGGGTTGGGGGCCAGTCTAGCTGCATAATGGTGTGATTTCTTACCGCCCTAAAAACAACAATAATAACAAACATTAGTTTAAAAACAAAATTTAGTCTTTTGGAGATAAACACCAAAAGACTAAATCTAAAAACAAGGACACATGAAGACACAGGCCACACTCAAGAGACATATCTACTACAGACAAGCCAAGGAGTGCCCAGATGGTGGCCACCATTAGAAGCCCGCAGAGAGGCAGAAAGGGCTTCTTTTTTCAGAGTCCCTGAAAGAACTGACCCTGCTAATATCTTGACTTCTGACCTCCTGGACTATGGGAAAAATAAAATTTCAATTGTTCTAAATCACCAAGTCGGTACCAATTTGTTATGTCAGCCCTAGAAAATTAGTACAGATGGATTATTTTAAAAATAATTTTGAACAATTGGTTATTCACTTGCAAAAAATAAAACTGGATTTCTGCCTTGTGCCATGAACATAACTTTCAGTTGTACTAAACACCTAAATTTGGAAAGTAAAACTTTTTAGAAGAATCAGGAAAATTGTGGCTGTAGAGATGGCTTGGTGATTGAGTATGTTCAGCTCCCAATACCTATGTCAGGCAACTCATAACCAGCAGTGAGGCTAGGGTATCTGACAATCTCTTTTAGACCTTGTAGGCAACTGCACTCACAAGCACATACTGGCAAACAGACACAGACATACACACATAATTAGAAGTAAAACTTTCTTTAAAAGCAACAAAAAATTATCTTCAAGACATCAAGATGAGTACAGAATTATTTTTTCAACAAGACACAAAAATTACAAATTGTATTAGTCTTCATTTTTCCCAGAAATGGGAGAGATGTTTCTTTATTTCTCATATTTCCTATGAAGTACAATAGGGACACATGTTCCAGCATTTGAGAAGTGCAAACAAGCAAATCAAAACTTTAGTGCCAACAATGTGCTATATAGCAAGGTCCATACCAGGCTGAGCTACAGAATGAGGGCTTATTTCAAGGAACTGTAAGCGGGGAGGGGTCAGTAAGATGGTTCAATAGAGGACTTAAGATCGAAGCTCAATCCCTGAGTCCTATGTTGTGGAAGGGAACCAACTCGCAAGTTAACCTGATTTCCACATGAGTGTGGCATGTGAGCATGTGTGCACTCACACACGCAAGTGCAATTACAAATTTGATTCTTTTCAACTACACTAGACACAGAACCCGTATGCATAAAAAGGTGGCATTAGATAAAAGAACGAGCCACTAACTGGGAGGAAATTGCATAGGCAGTGCTTCTGGCTGACCAAGGACAAGAATCTAACGTGTACAGAGAATTCCTAATAATTGATATTAAGCAAATGGGCAAAGAAAGTGAACAAGGAATTCGCAGAAGTAGATACATGAACGGCCAGTAGCCCCTCCACCCCCTAGTTACAGACAGTCTTGAAGAAAGTGGAAAAGATGATAGTGGAAAAGTAGTTCTGCTCCTAGACTTGAAACGCAGGCAGGGTTGGAGCTGGGGCAATAGGACATGTGCTAGCGTGTGGAGGCCCTGGGTTCTGTCCCCAGCACGACCAGAAATCAAACAGCAAGCAAACAGCAAACCTGTCTGTTCTATACCTTGATGACCTGATCAATTTATCCACAGCACAGTTCCAGAGAGGAATCTTTCAAATTCAAAAGATCCCAACTCTGTAGCTCAGGGCCACAGCTCTCTGTGGCACATCTTACTTCCTACAACTTTGTGTGTGTGTGTGCATGTGTGTACATTGGTATGCATTTGTGTGCATATGTATGGCACTGGGAATCAAACCCAGGGTTTCATGCAAACATTCTAGCCCATTCCTCAGATTCTATTACTCTTTAACATACACTTATCTTGCTCATCCCTATATAAGCCTCCCTTAGTTCCACTATGGTTAACTGTAGCATCTATGGTCCTAATATCCTTCCCTCTGGCCTGGGTTGTGATTTAGTGCTGGAACAATTGCCTAGTGCATTTGAAGTCCTGGGTTTAGTTCTTAGCACCAATTTAAAATTTAACAAGGGAAAAGATGTTTCCCTTTTTCTAGGTTAGGTGTGCAGCTCAGAACAGGACATGTTCAGTGTCTGAGGCCCTGAGTTAGACCCTGAGGACAATAAAAAGAAAGCACAGGGCATGTGTGTTGGCCCACCAGTTGAGTGCACTGACTGCTCTTGTAGAGGACCGGGGTTCAGTTCCCAGCACCCACTTAATGGCTTACAACTGTCTATAACTCCAGTTCTAGGGATCCACTTCTCCTCAAAAGACTCTGCATGCATGTGGTACACGCCATGCAGGTGAAACACCCATACACATAAAATAAGAATAAGGAAATTCTTTAAAAGTTCTGCTTAAAATACAGGAAAAGTAAAATTCCCCTTCTCTAGTAAGGTTTCCCCTTTTCTTAGGGAGCCTTATTTTCTTTTTAATATTTATTTATTATATATACAGTATACAGAAGAGAGTACCAGATGTCTTTATAGATGGTTGTGAGCCACCATGTGGTTGCTGGGAATTGAACTCAGGACCTCTGGAAGAACAGTCAGTGCTCTTAACCTGAGCCATCTCTGCAGCCCTAGGGAGCCCTATTTTCAACCCTACTAAGAACCCTGTAAGTTCTAGCAAGCTGTCCTCCATTCATTCAAGTGACCACTGCCCCATATTACAATCTTCTGTGTTATTCTGGTTAAAGTAACAGAGAATCAGATTCAGTTCTCTCTGGTCTCCTAAAATTCCTGGTTTTGTTTTGTTATTGTTGTTTGAGACAAGGTCTCACGATGTAGCCATGGCTGATCTGGAACTCACTACTTAAACCAGGCAGGCCTAGAACTCACAGATATCCACCTGCCTGGGCCTCCCAACTGCTGGGATTAAAGGTGTGCTTCACCATGCCTAGCTCTCCTATAATCATGTCAGAACCTTTCTTAGGCAACCTGGGACTTTTTACTTTACCTTCTGTGTGCTACGGTCCCAGCAGTGGCTTCCTCCATGCACTCTGTGTGTACTGACTAGCTTTTAGAGGCAGACTTTGTGTTCTGCTCTGGGAGCTGGATGGGACACCATCCCTAGTTGAACTATTGGATGGATAAAAATGCTTCTCTGGGCTTTACCCAGTTTAATTGTTGAATTTGAGCAAAAGAAAATGAAGATTTGAAATTGCCAGTCATGCCTTCCAGGCTTCCAGACCTCCTACAGACGGCCTGGTTGTAGGTTTGTCTACACGTTTATCTCCAGCCAAACTGAACTGTTTGTGGTTCTGGAACAGCCCAAGCTGCCCCCACTTACATGTGCCAGTGTGTGCTGTGTGCTCCCACATCGCTTTCTGTTTCTCTCCCATCCAGGCCTTCTTTGTTCTCCGGCTCCTTTTTCCTTCTTGTGTGTGTGTGTGTGTGTGTGTGTGTGTGTGTGTGTGTGTGTGTGTATGTATGTTGCTGCACATATATGTACACGTTTGGAAACCAGAGGACAACCTCTCAGGTGTTGCTCCTCCGGTACTCCCCACTGATTTTTTGAGGCAGAGTCTCTCATGGTCATGGGCTGGGAGCACACAGAGTCTTCTAGGCCAGAATGTCCCCAGGATCTGCTTGTCTCAGGGTTCCAAGTGCTCGGCTTATCACATGTACTACACTCGGCTATTTTTTTAAATATTTATTTTTATTTTATGTGAGTTGGTGTTTTGCCTGCATGCATAACTGTTTAAGGGTGTCAGATCTTGGAATTACAGTTGTTAGCTGCCATGTGGATGCTGGGACTTGAACTCAGGTCCTCTGGAAGAATAGTCAATGCTCTCAACCGCTGAGCCATCTCTCCAGCCCTACACCTGGCTTTTTTTTACAGGTGACCTGTGATCAAATTCACACCTGCAAGGCAAATGCTTTACCAGCTGGGCCATGCCCTCAGTGTACCTCAGGCTGGCTTCAAACTCATTATGTAGCCAAGCATGGCCTTAACTTCCTAATCCCCCTTCTGCCTCCGAAATTCTTGTACAATCACGCCTGGCTCGTTTAGACTTTCATCCTGACTCAACCCTCTCCTCTGCTTTCCATTCTTTTCTTCCTCCTCTAAGCCCCTCCTCTTTCACCCCACCTTCCTTCTTAATTTTCCTGACCCCTTTCCTTTCTCCATTTCATCAGGGACCTGCCAGTGACATCCATGATCCTTCAGAGACCCTCTCTGTGAGAACAAAAGAGAGAATAAGACAAATCTAACAGCTCCTAGACCTCATCGTAAGAAGCCCTGGGAGTAGGTAGGAAGGCAGGAGAGGGGGAGAGTTGGGGGGGGATCCCAGGAACCCAGAGGAGGCTGCCTAGCGACTGCTAGCAAATCCCCTGGAGCATCCACTGCGAGCACGCCAGTCATCCACCGCCAACCCACCTGCTCCTCCCTCTCTTCTGATCAAAGAGTTGGAGGAAAAAAACCTCAGGACTGCAAAAATCCTTGGTCATGTATCTGCCTTGAGAAACTGAGGCAGAGAAAAGAGAAGCATTTGGCTAATGTCATCCAGAGGGAAGCTCAGCAGGGGCTGGACCCCAAGCCTCCTGCTTCTCCATTTTGTTTGGTTTAATTGTTTGTCTGTGGGCTGTTGTTGTTATGTGTACTCAAGGTCAGAGGACACCACTGGGGAGGTAGTTCTACCCTGTCACTTTGTTTTCAGGCAGGATCTTATTCTTCCTGCTCCTTCAGTGAGTACCCAGGATAGCCCTCCGAGAATCCCGCCTCTCTTTCATCTCACTGTGGCAGCAGTGGGATTCAGAGATGTGCACTGCCACACCTGTCTTTTCACATGACTTCTGGGTCCAAACTCAGGGAGGGAGGCTTGTTCAGCAGGTGACTCTACTCTTGAAGCCATCTCCCTATCCCTCTTGGGGGGATTTGAGATGGGTACCATCACGTGACACAGGCTAGCCTCAGACCCACAATATTCTGCCTTCACCTGCCCAGTGCCAGGATTACAGACTGCAGGTGTGCCACCACACCTGGCTGAGGATCACTATCTCCCTGCCATGCTGTATTCCCAGTACCCTGTCTCCCCTTCTCCCTGACTCCTACTCTGCCAGGCCTGGTATCCATGCTAGCATTCTCCATCTCTTTACTGGGTATAGAAATCCCTAAGGTCTGGACAAAAGGAACAAGGCACAACATTACATCCTAGCCAGAAGCCCAGGAGCTTCTGTGGCTTTGGGGGTGGGGATGGGGGGGGTGGATGATGCAAGTGGCCCTCTGGCCTGTAGGAGACAGGCTTCAGAGAGCCTATAATTAGATGTGGGCAGAGAGTTAAAGTAGGCTCTGGTTCAGTGGGTGAGACCCCTCCTCACCCTTCTAGTTCAGCTGGCGGCCTGGAGGCCCCATCTCACCTCACCAGCCTTCAGCTTGAAGCAAAGGCCACCCAGGCACAGGATGGTCTGGGAAGGCTGCTGCAAGCGGGTGAGAGTAAGGTTTCCAGTACCTCCTCTTTCAGTCCACTCCTCTCCTCCACAAAGGGCCACTGTCTGAGCACAGAGGGACCCTGGAAGGAGGCCTCCCAAGGTGCTCAGTAACAGGGCTGGGTTTCATCAGGCCAGGCCTCTGGGCCAAGTAAACATCAGGAAAGAAACAGGCCCAGCAGTTTCTGCAGACTAGCTCCCTGCTCCGAGCAGCTCAGGCACATGCTCACCCGGGGCATCCGGAGACAATAAGGATGGCTATGGTCATTTGCCTGACTTTATACCTGCAAACATGAAGAATCAGAGATAAGGAACCTGCTCTGCTGGGCACTTGCCATTGCTCAAGGCACAACCATCCTACAGCCCTTGTCAAATGCAAGGGTTTTACAAGAAGGTGTTGTGTTAGTTCAGAGATCGAAAGGGTTTTGTGAGCTAGAGAAATCGGGTGAATAATTTCTGAATGAGTGTGAGTTAAGTTTAGTCTCCATAAATGCACAAGAAAAAGGAAGACATCTCAGGCAGAATGCACAGACAAGGTACATCATCAAGAAATCAGAGGCACTTGGAGACAGAGATGACATCTCTTTGGTTACAACAGAGAATTGGAATAGGAAAGGGTAGAAGAGCAGTCTGCAAGGGTTGGTTGGGAATTAGACCATAATTAGTCTGAGCCAAGCCAAGAAGTCCTACACAGAGCAATTAATGGGGTAGAGGCAGAACTTTTAAGAATGTAGGATGCCCTGAGAGAGCCATAATTGGAGCCCGGCTTCTCTGGAAAGCCTAGGGCTGGTTATGACCTCTCTCTGAGGCTTGGCTTTATCATCTTTAACAGTTTTAAAGACTGGGTGATGCTCAGTAGATAAAGTGCTCACTTCATAAGCATGAGGACCTGATCAGATTCCCAGCACCCATGGAAATGTTTGGGTGTGGTGGGCATGCCTGTAATCCCAGTATAGGCAGGCAACATGTGGGGATTCTGGGGGCTCACTGGCAAACCATCCTAGCTAGTTGGTGAGCTTCAGGTTCAGGGAGAGATCTTGTCTCAAAAAATAAGATGAGGAGTGTTTGAGAAAGACACTTGACATTGACCTCTGTATGTACATTGATGCACATAGACAAATATATACACATGTAAATACTACTCACATGGAGAGTTGGGGCTGGATCAGCAGTTAAGAGCATTTGATTCTCTTGGTTTCCAGTACTCAAATTATGGCCTTACAACCATTTGTCTGTAACTCCAGTTCCTGGGCATCTGATAACCTCTTCTGACTCCCATAGGCATCAGAAATACATGTAGTGCACACATGTACATTCAGACAAGACACACTCATACACATAAAATAAATAAATCCAAAACAGTAAAAGGGTTCAGGGCTTGAGAGTACAGTTTAGTGGTATATTGCATGCTTAGCATACATGATCCCAGGCTTCATTATCAGTGCCAAAAAAATGAATAAGAGAAAAGGGCTAGAGAGATGGTTCAGCCAGAAAAGTACTGACTTCTCTTCCGGAGGATCCAGGTTCAATTCCCAGCTCCATGTGACACCTTACAACTAACTGTAACTCCAATTCCAGGGGACCTAACACCCTCATAAAGCCATACATGAGGAGAAAAACACCAATGCACACAAAAATAAAACCTGGGCAGTGGTAGTATATGCCTTTAATCCCAGCACTCAGGATGCAAAGGCAAGTGGATTTCTGTGAGTTCGAGGTCAGCCTGGTCTACAGAGTGAGTTCTAGGACAGCCAGGGCTACACAGAGAAACTCTGTTTCAAAACAAATAAATAAACAAACAAGCAAAGGACTACACTAAAGAATCTTGAAGCCCCTTCCTATCTTTGATGTGGAAACACAAAGATTATATCAAATGAAGAAAAAGCAGAGATGCTGGGAGAGTGGTTACATCTCGAGTATTCCAGAATGTTCTTCTGCATGCATTCATCTGTTTTGATCTGTGGGAAAGCCATTACACAGCCATACACACACACACACACACACAAAAGAAAGTGTATATTTTTACCCATCACAAAGTAGAAGGCCATGCCAGGCACAGCGCTAAATACTCTTAGCTTTTTAAAACTTCATTCTTTTGTGAGTAGAAAACACATGCAATTTAAAATTTTTTAACAACATAAAAAGATACATTATTGGGCTGGAGAGATATCTCAGAGGTCAAGAACACTGGCTGCTCTCTCAGAGGTCCTGAGTTCAATTCCTAGCAACCACATGGTGGCTCACAACTATCTAGAATGAGATCTGGTGCCCTCTTCTGGTATGCAGCTAGAACACTGTATACATAATAAATAAATCTTTTTAAAAAAGATACATTACTTTAAAATTAATTTCTTATAATTTCTTAGCCTTTTAACTAAGAACAGATTTGAATAAATAAATATTTTCCTTCAGTTATTTCCAGCCACATATTTTTCTACCATTATCAGTTTTAAATTTTTTTATTTTTTTATTTTTTTATTTTTTTTTAAATATTTATTTTTATTTTATGTGAATTAGTGTTTTGCCTGCATGCATAACTATGTAAGGGTGTCAGCTCTTGGAATTACAGACAGTTGTTAGCTGCCATGTGGTTGCTGTGAATCGAACTCAGATCCTCCGGAAGAACAGTCAGTGCTCTCAACCGCTGAGCCATCTCTCCAGCCCCAGTTTTAATTTTTTTAAATTATTTATTTTTATTTTATCTTCATTGGTATTTAGCCTGCATGTATGTGTGTGTAAGGGTATCGGAGTTCCTGGAACTGGAGCTACAGACATTTGTGAGCTGCCATGTGGATGTTGGGAATTAAACCTGGGTCTTCTGGGATAGCAACCTATGTTCTCTTTTTTCCCCAATAACAATGATATTTATTAGTAATTAATTAGTCACATTAGAAAAGATTTCATTATGAGTGCCATACATGTCTTCACTCAGAGCCTCCCTTACCCTCTTCTCTACATCCACCTCCCAGTCTACCTTCCAACGTTCATGGCCTCCCTGCTCTCTCAGTTTTTAATTAATTAAATTTTCCAGCCTAATCACAGTTTCCCCTCCCTCTTCTCAGTACCCCCCCATCCACCCTCTCCTTCTTTCTCTTCAGAGAAGGGCGGGTTTCTCATGTATGTTAGCCAGCCATGACATAACAAGTTGCTCTAAGACTAGGCACCTCTTCTTTTATTTGGGATCCCAACCTAACCACATAACCTTTGGCCTATAAATTGCCCTGCCTATAAGATGTCCTGGAGTAAAAGTGATGTAGAAATTACAGGAGTGGCCAACTAATGTCTGGTTCAGCTTGAGACCCACACCATGGAAGAGAGCCAACCCTTGACAATGGCTGGAGGGCTAAGACCCAGAGGGTGGATATCCCAGAGACCTAGGAAGAACCAAATGTGACTGGAAAAAAGAAAGTTAATGGAAGTCAATGAAATGAATCCTAACAATATTCTGCTACACTCATAGATTGGTGGCTAGCCTAATGGTCATCAGAGAGGCTTTATGCAGCAACTGATGGAGACAGATGCAGAGACCCACAGCCAAACGTTAGGCAGAGCTCAGAGAATCCTGTGGAAGATGGGAGAAAGGACTGTAGGAGGCAGAGGGGTCAAGGACAGCACAAGAAAACACACGGAATCAACTAACCTGGATTCACAGGGGCTCAC
Organism: Sigmodon hispidus; assembly: GCA_004025045.1. NCBI lineage: Eukaryota > Metazoa > Chordata > Mammalia > Rodentia > Cricetidae > Sigmodon > Sigmodon hispidus. The sequence continues at coordinate 12,466 of PVIH01007287.1, read as the reverse complement.
AGAGACTGAACCAACAACCAGGGAGCCTGTATGGAATTGACCTAGGCCCTCCTCTTATATGCTACAGGGCATTGCTTGGTCTTCCTATGGGACTCCTAACAGTTGGAGCAGGGGCTGTCTCTGACCATGTTTCCTGCTTCTGGGACCCTTTCCTGCTTCTGGGTTAAGTCATGCAACCTGTGTTCCTAACCACTGAGCCATCTCTCCAGCCCCCCACTATCAGGGTTTTGTTTGGTTGGTTTTTGGTTTTGATTTTTCTTTGAGACATGCTTTCTCTGTGTAGCCATGGTTGTCCAGGAACTCACTCTGGAGACCAGGCTGGCCTTGAACTCAGAGATTTGCCTGCCTCTGCCTCCCAAGTGCTGAGATTAAAGGCGCGCGCCACCACTAGCTGGCCAGTTTTTTAAACTATCATTTCAGAGAGAATATGTGTGTATATGAACCTATAGCTGCCTAAAAAGTTTAAGATTCTTTTGTGTCTGTATGCACTTGTGCCTGCTGATGCACAGGATCGTATGTGGATGTGCATGTCAAGGTCAGAGGTCAATGCTAGATGTTTTCCTCAACAGCTCGCCACTTTATTTTGTTTTTGTTTTTTTGTTTTGTTTTGTTTTCTGAGACAAGGTTTCTCTATATAACAGCTCTTGTTGTCCTGGAGCTCTCTTTGTAGACCAGGCTGGCCTCAAACTCAGGGACCCATCTGCCTCTGTCTCCCAAGTGCTGGAATCAAAGGTGTGCACCACCACCACCACCAGGCTCCACCTTACTTTTGAGACAGGAGCCCATGGATTGACCAGAATGGCTGGCCAGCAAACTCCAGGAATCCCACCCATCTCTTCCTCTCCAACCCCAATGTCTGAGATAAAGATGCACCTATGCCTTCTGCTTGCACGTGGGTACCAGAAATCTAATCCTCAGCCCCCTGGCTTGCATGGCAGGACTTTATATCCTGAGCCATCTCCCCCAGCACCTGCCCCTTCTTTTTCTCTGTAAACACATGCTGTTCTATACTTTCTTACAATTTGAAAGTTCTTTTCATGTAGTATATAGAGTTACCCTTACCTGTGTAGTCTGATGGTAAGTCCTGTGTGCAGCATTCCCAAGGTCCTGCATTCAATCTCTAGGATAACAGTATGAATTAAAGAAGATACCTTGTGCTTTATATGGTAAAACAATGTTGAACACCCTATCCCCTACTGTTGGATATTTAGGGTGTTGCTTTTCTATTATAGACAATATATTATTGTGCATACATTACTCAGCACATACAGGAATATGTCTCCAGGATACAATCCTAGGATAAAAATTATGTGCTAAATTCTTTATATTGCGGGGCTGGTGAGATGGCTCAGCAGTTAGGAGCACCATCTGCTCTTCCAGAGGATTCTGGTTCGATTCTCAGCACCCACATGGCAGTTTACATCTGTCTGTAGTTTCAGTTCCAGGCAAATACCAAGGCAAATAATTAAATAAATAAATAAAAGTTTAAAAAAATTCTTTATATTGCTTAGTACAACAGTTTAAAGCAATCACAATTATGCAAATTGTATCAATAAGGAGAATCAAGCCATAAAAGAGTCTACAGCTAGGTAGGTCAAAAGCACACAGCTCCTATGTATTAGGGTAGAAATTCCCAGAAAGGCATTCTGGAAACTGTGACACCAAAGCTGACAAATTCAAATTATCCTACATGGTTCTCACATGGTAGCATCACCTGGAGGACCCGCTAAAACATAGAGGACCACAGACAGCCCTGAGAATTTTCATGTCATTTACTATAGGGCCCATGGATTTGTGTCTCACTTAGTGCCTAGGTCATCCTGGTGCTACAAACACACTTTGATGGTCTCACTCTCCACAGTCTCTCTTACTCTACCTGTCCACCAAGGCCAGAAAGCAAGTGGCTGGTGCTCTCTCTGCACATGGCCTTACTGCGACCAGAGCTGAGACACACAGAAAAGGCTTCCGGAGCCCATGAGCCTATGCTCCATGTAGACAGGGTCAGCATCAGAAGAAAGCTGACAGGTAGTGCTTAATAAATAAATACTTGCAGACTGTCAAAATAAATGAGGTATAAAGTGCTCCATCCAATTTGTTGCTGCCTCTTTTCCTAGCCCCCTGGGAAGCCCCACTGCCCACACTGGCTGAGATCCAAATTCATGCTCTGAGAGCCCTTGGAGAGAAGCTGCGCATTTCCGCCCCGCAGTCCTCTGACTTATAATGAAGTCAATGAGGCAGCCAGGCCCCTGTTATTAATGGAGAGACAACATCTTAGCATGCTAGAGTTCCGCTGAGATAAGCTAGTCCAATGTGCTCATTTTATTAGCATTAATAGCAGTAGCTATAATTCATAGCATACCCATGCAACTGATACACTTACTTTAGAAAAAAAAACAAACCTCTCTGGCCAGCACTTCCTTCCCTCTTACAGCAGAGCTTCTTTGGAGAGATGAAGCCTTTCCATGGATTGTCCTGGCAGGCTCGCTCAGACATGACATGGAGGTCTGCAGGATGCCCCTTCCACAAAGCAGGAAAACAGAAATTTCCCACAAACCTAAAGGAACAAAAGCCACAAGGTCACATACTTACCGGAGGCACTCACGCCAAGCCAACTCCTCCAGATCCTGACTTTTGTAGAGAATTCGATTCCTGAGGTAGCAGATATAGATGCTCTATGGGCCCTTCCCTATCCCTGTTGTATCCTTTAGCTGGCCCTCACCTGGCCCCAAGCTCCCATGCCCACTGGCTGCTCCACCTCAAGCTCTTCCCTAAGCCCCTCCCCTGTACTTGCTTTAGGTCATCTAAGGCCCAGTCTCAGAAATGATCAGGTCCCAGGCCCTGCACAAACAACACACAGAAGTCATCATGGACATCTATGGTAAAGGATATCGTAAGTCATGTAGAGGAATTTCATGGGTGCACTCAACCTGATGCAGCTGACTAGCCAAGCAGCCAGACTGGACTATTGTTTACTGAATGATAATGCATGAGGAAAAGATGAAGCCAGAGTGGTCAGCCATCCTGGCCTGCAGACAGGGGGAGCTCCACACTGATGCTGTGAATCAAGCTGGCTCAGACACAGGTAGCCAGCAAAGAACATCAGGCAGACCCAGTCACACAGAATGCCCTGGTACACGCAGAGGTGGTCAGAATCAGCCATGCAGACTGAGCCATCTCAGTGCTGTGGAGAGGCCCATGGGGGTAAAGTGCTCATAGTCTCAAAGCCAGTTACAATGCTCAGATCCAGGTGTGGTCTAGGCCAGCCCACCTGATCCCACAAAGCTGAGATGGTGGTGGAGGCAGTGTCATGTGGCCGGCACACATGGGACTCAATCTGATTGCGGCCAGTCAGATGTAGCTTGTCAGGCATGGATAGGGTCTGTTTGGTTGGTTGCAGTTAGGTCACCTCAGACAAAAGCCTCCTGTCAGGAGAGATGCCATCAGCCAGGTAAGGCAAGCCAGTCAACTGTGGTAGGATGGACAAAGCAAGCTGTCTTGCTCTGTCGGGCACCCATAAAATCTGTTCGGTCGGACAGCCAGACACACTTGGATTATCAGGCAATGATGGCACTGTGGCCAGTCATCTGTAGGTGGTTAGTCAGGTTGTATCCAGTCAGGTGTTAGATTTCAGGTCCCTTATGTTCTGGGCAAAGCCTTGGCTGACTGAGGGTGGGGCCTGGTCCTGTCAGGCCTGAAGACACTGCCTTCCCAGCAGCCTCTATTGTTGCCATGGCAGCTGGGGCCTGATCCCAGCCTGCAGCTGTTTCTCCACCCTTGCTGTTGGTTCTGGATTCTCCTTCCTGGCCCCAGGACCACCAGAGCCTAAAGATAGATCACTGTGCAGCTGCAGCAGCAGTGGCAGTAGCAGTCACACACAGACAGACACACACACACACAGACACACACACACACACACACACACACACACACACACACACACACACACACACACACACACACACACACACACACACACACACACACATACACACACAGACTCACATACACACACAGACTCACACACACACAGAGTACAGCACTCTCCTTTGTCAGGCTGCTACTTTATCAGTGCTTTACCTTCAAGGTGATGATTGGAAATGACTCACATGAGGCTACACAAGAACAATAGGGATGCAGGAACCCCCGACCCCCAGATGCATATCATGGCTCTGTACCATTCCCAGGAGCAATCAATCAGTCTCTCTAGACAGTGAGGGCATGTCCATGAGAACAGCCCATTCGGCCATGTGATTAAGCAACGCTGGGCTCAGTGAGGACAAGAGTGACCACCAGTCTGTGATAAAAGCTGTCTAAAGTACTTGATCAGAGCCTCACAGTATTGTCTCTATAATGATTCTTCCCTACAGATGAGGGAAGCAAGCACAAAGGCATCTAATATCTTGCATAAGGTCAGCTCTCCCTAGGTGCAAGAGCCAAGATGAGATGCAAGGTAATCTAACCCTTGACACGTTGACATGTGAGTCCTCAACAAAGTCTGCTGGGATGTGGTGGTATAGTCCCAGCTACTGGTAGGATGGAGGAGCACATGAGATTACACATTGGAGACTATAATAGGCAACATAAGACCCTATCTCAAAAAGAAGTAAAAAAAATAAGCCTCACCTTTCATTATAAGCCTGTCCCCTGAAGGCAATAACATAAATCTCCATTAGCATGTCTCTGTTCTGCTTCAGAAAACCCAACCCTGAGTCCTGTGCATGTCTGTGCCTCAAGAACATGGTATAAGAATCTTTTAGAATGGAGAAGCTAGGAGCTAGGGATGTAGCTCAATGGTACAGCACTATGCCCAGCGTGTTCAAGGCCCTAGGTTTAATCCCTGGCACCAGAAAGGAAAAAAAAAAATAAAACTGAGAATTTACATTATACCAGGGACAAATTATAAATCTATCTTGCAGGGCTCTAAAGCTGGGAAGCCTGTGAAATTAGGTGCCACTGAAAAACTGGGTGGGTACACTGTCACCAAAGAAACCCAAGACTGTGGCAGGTCCAAACATCAGTGATCAAGTTCCATTTAGGAACACATGGCCACAAGCTCGAATATCTACAAAGGTAATGACATCATGGAATTGAGTCAAGGGTCAGACCAACAAACCCAAATTTAAAGGGCTGTATGCTCTAGGCATGGTGGCACATGCCTTTAAATCTAACTCTGTAATCCTAGCATTAGGAGGCAGGGGCAGGTGAATCTCTGTGAGTCTGAGGCCAGTCTGTCTACACAGCCAGTGCCAGGCTAGCTAAGGGTACAAAGTAAGACCTCATCTCTAAATAAATAAGCGTATGGTGTCCTCAGTCACCCACTAACTCTAGCTCTCTAGTCAGGCAATGCTGACTGTCAGCTAACAGAGCCTGATTTCCACCATATATATAATGAGAAGGAAACTTCGTCTCACAGTGTGAAATTTTATGTTGATCAAACATTTCTATCTGTAGAAAACATGAGAAGTATGGCACAGTCTATAAATGGAGGAAAAGCAAAAATGCTGACTGAAGATTTGCTGGGCATCTGCCACACAGTCTCCAGGAATTCTGAGAGCATTTCTCTGAGGAAGGGCTTTCATTCCTCCTAAACAGATGAGAAAAAGCTCTTAACGGAGTATGGTGACTTAACCAAGGTCACAAGTGGTTTGCAGTGGAGCCAGAGTTAAAATTTAAACCCTCTGATGCCTCAGAGAAGTGTCTTCTTCCCAGCCTCACTCTCGTCCCCACTGTTGATGGAACCCAGGGCCTAGCCCTTGGTAGGTACCTGTCTCTGTATCACACCTCAACTCTGCCAAGAGTGACTTCTGTTCAAGGGTCACACTAAGGTGACTTTAGGAAGACCCCCAAAGAATAGTTTTTAAAATTCACACCATACTTGTTATTTCAACTACATAGGAAGCTTATTGACAGGAGACTCCTCGATTTCATTCCGCCATGTGTAGGCTAAATGGGCTGGCCAAAGACATCTGATTCTAGTCTTTGGGGCCAGTTTCCTCTCTTACATTTCTCTGACATTTGTTCCAGTTAATTTAAGTTTATACATTATTCAAACTTTAGTGCTGTGATGAAACACTGGAACCAAAAGTGAGCTGAGAAAGAAAAGGTTATTTCAGATTCCATATCAGTGAAGGAAGTCAGGACAGGAACTCAGGCAGGACAGGAACTGGGAGGCAGGAGCTGATGCAGAGGCCATGGAAGAGCGCTGCTTACTGGCTTGTTTCTCATGGCTTGCTCAGCCTGCTTTCTTATAGAACCAAGGCCCACCAGCCCACTGGACCCTCCCACACCAATCACTAATTAAGAAACACCCTCAGGCACAATTGGATCTTTTTTTATATAATAATGTAAATAGGTATTTTTTGCCATAGGTGTCGGGTCCCCTGGAACTGGAGTTATAGTTATGAGCTGCCACGTGGGTGCTGGGACTTAAATCCATGTCCTCTGGAAAAGCAATCACTGCTCTTAACCACTGCACCATCTCTCCAGTCCCTACAACTGAATCTTACGGAGGCCTTTTCTCAATTGAAGCTTCTCCCTCTCTGACACTCTAGCCTGTGTGAAGGTGACTTAAGAGCAGCCAGGGAACCCACTGCTATCCCTTGCAGTTCCAGAGTCCCGTGGGGACTCCACACTGCACTTACTCATCTTTCATTTGCTCAGCTTCTTGGGTTCTCGTGAACTAGTAGGTGTTTGCTTGTTTATTTCCTGTTTTGAGATAGGGACTCACTATGTCCCCCAGGCTAGCATGGAACTTGTTATGTAGACCAGGCTTGCCTCAAACGCAGCAGAGATCTGAATGCCTCAGTCTCCAGAGTGCTGGGGTTAGAGACCCGAGGTACCACACCTGGCTCTGACCCTGTAGTTTTGAGAGGTATTGGTCAGAAGTTTTATAGGACGCCCTGGATTTGAGGTTACCTGGTGCTTCCTCATGTTCAGACTGGGGTCATGTGCTTGGAGCGGGCATCATTGGTCTTGGGCTGGAGACAGGGCTCTGCAGCTAAGAGCACTTGTTCTTCTAGAAGACGCAGGTTTGGTTCCTGGCACCCTCACAGTGGCTCACAAGCATCCATAACTCCAGTTCCAGGGGATCTGGATCTGATCCCCTTTTTCTTACCTCCTTGAGCACCAGGCATACACATGGTGCACATACATACAGGCAGGACATTTATGCACATAAATTAAATTTTTTAATTAAAAAATTCTCATAAAAATTCCTATATATGTACTTATTCAATAATTAATGCCAACATGAACTTAAGGATGTTTAGTTACACATTAACCTATATTCCAATACTATATTCATTTTATTGCTCAGATGGTCCCAGCTCTGGCCATTGGATTGTGCTTTTATGCTATTTTCTCAGTCTCTTGGATACCAGCTGTCTGGCCAAATATGACTCAGGTTCCCTGGTTGATCTCAAAAGGAATCTAGACGAACCTTTTTAAGACTTATATATTTGAGGCAGCAAAATAACTCAGCCATTTGCTGCCATGCCTGATAACAGCCTGAGTTCAAGCCCCAGGACCCATGTGAAGGAAAGAAAGAACTGACCCTACAAGTCATGCTCTGACCCCACACTTGTAGACATGTGTACAAACACAAATACTCCAGGAAGATGGGTTCTTCAGCTGCCTTTTAAAAAGTTATGCATTTACTTCTGCGTGTATTAGGAAAACACGACCAGCATGTCGACTGGGTGATTTCACAAAGACAAAGGGTACTAAGTATAGGGTGGCACTGGGATCCTTACAAAGTCACATGTTGAAATGTTAACTGCCTCCTTGAGGTGATAGTCTTAGAAGCAGAGCAGTTGAGAGGAGATTGGGTCACGAGGATAAAAACCTTTATAAATGGGATTAATATCCCTATAAAAGGGACCCTAGAGAGATTCCTGAGCCCCTCTACCATGTGAGACAAAAGCTAAAAGACTCCCCCATAAACCAGAAATCAAGCCCTCACAAGACACTGATTCCATCAGTTACTTGATCCCAGAAATCCCAGCCTCCAGAACTGTGAGAAATAAGCTTCTAGTGCAGTGTGGGCATTTTGAGTTCTTTAAGACAGGGTCTCTCTACATGACCCTTGAACTCTCTCTGTAGACAAGGCTGGTCTGGAACCTACAAAGATAAATGGATCCTCTGGTTCCTGAGTACTGGGTCTAAATCATTTGCTATCATACTTTGCCAAATTTCATTAATAAACCACACAATTGATTTTTTTCTTTTTTTGAGATTGGGTTTCTCTTCGTAGCTCTAGAATCTTGGAACTCTCTACATAGATAAGGCCTACCTTTAACTCACAGAGATTCACCTGACTCTGCCTCCTGAATACTGGGATTAAAGGTGTGTGCCACCACCATCTGGCATGATGATATTTTCTTATAGCAGCCAGAAGGGACTAAGACACTGTGGCAAACAGATATAAAGGACATTGCTAAGCCAGGTTGGGGATGATTGAAGTTTGAGAAATTCTGGCCTAGAACAGAATAGACTCTTAATTCCAAAGAATGATCCAGTGAGGATTATGATCAGTTTGTTGGTATACACCTCCACACAACTAGTTTCCAGGGTCCTGCTGCCAGTCAGATCTGCCTGGGTGACGAGGTATATTGCTGTCGGTATGGGGGCGGGTTCTGCATGACTAGGCCTAGGGAAGGGTAGCTGCTGTATTCTCTGGCAAACTGTGTAGGTGGCTTGATGCTCAGCACTTTCCTGCTAATGAGCTTAACGCTTTTGCCCTAATAAACACCACTATGTGTCACAGGGCTGACATGTGATGACTCTCTCCCAAGGAGAAGTGTTAGAGATGGTCATTATTTTTGTCCATTACTTTTTCTCTCATGTTATCTTTAATGTAAGACAGCAAGAAGGACATGGTGGCCAGACTTGGCTCACCCTTGACTCAGAGTCCTGTCTAGAGTCTCAGGACTCATGTGCCCCAACCTCAATGATACTCCGAATTGATCCTCATCATTTAGATTTAACCCTGAGCCTGCCTCCCAGTTGAGCAGAATTCTGCATCCTAGAATCTCTACCCTGGTCTGAGATAGGAAACCTTTCAAGTTATCTTTCATTTGCTTGCCTGAGTCTGGGCTGTGAGTTTCTGTGTGAATGTGTCTACTCAGGCCTTGAAATCTTCTGTAATATCCTTCAAGGAGCTCTGGAGTTAGATATTGGATTATACTACTGACTTTTCCTGAGAACCAGACAGTAGGTAGTGGTGGTGATGGTGAATGTCTTTAATCCCAGCACTCTGGAGGCAGAGGCAGATGGATATCTGTGAGTTCAAGGCCAGCCTGATCTACAGAGTGAGTTCCAAGATAGCCAGGGCTACACAGAGAAACCCTGTCTTGAGAAACAAAAAACAAACAAACAAAAAAATTTTTTAGACAGATTGCATAACCTCCTATCTATAAGAAGAAAGTAATGATCACAGTGCAAATTAAATAAGACAACATAAATACAGTCTCCAGTTATTAAAGTGCCTGGCCCAGAGTATGTCTTCAACAAAGTCTCATCTATGTAAGAACCACTGCTGGGTGTAGTTGCACAAGCCTTTAATCCCAGCTATGGGGAGACACCCTTACGTGGATCTCTGAGTTCAACGCCATCCTGATCTACATAGTGAGTTCCAGGACAGCCAAGGACTGTACAGTGAGATCCTGTTTCAAAAATTAAAATAAAAAAAGCAGGACATGTGTGTCACTGTCATCTCTGGGTTCCAGGAATACCAGTTAGCTTGGCTGCCGAAGAAGCCAGAGTTTAGGAAGGGACTAGGATCTTGACTTGTCACAATGCCCACCTGCTTACCCAGCCCCATTGTCTGAAGTCCTTGTGTTATCTCTCTCCTCTGAAGGGACAAAGCTCGGGATTTCTTTTGTGATCCGTGAAGCCTTTCCCACACACACGCCAGTTTCCAGTTCTCTAGTCACTCCCTGGTCTCAGGCTTTTGTCATCCATCATGGACAAGAATCCATGGCCTTCTCAGAAAGGTCCTTCTACTGATTGTCTTTTGGAAATCCAGTTTATATCAAGAAGCTTAAGTCTGGGCTGAGGGGTTTGTCTCAGTGGTGGAGCAAGTGTAAGGACCTGGATTCATTCTTGGGGCAGGGTCAGGTCTTTGAGTGAACTTCTACAGGAGCCAATGGATTCAAAGTTTGGATTTGCACCAGAAAACTCCAATGGCTGCTGCACCTTACCCCTTTGCCCAACCAATCCTGGAATGTCAAGGTGTGTCGCATCCTGATTACCTAGGTTTTTTTTTTTTTTTTTTTTTTTTTTTTTTTTTTTTTTTTTTTTTTTTTTTTTTTTTTTTTTTTTTTTTTTTTTTTTTTTTTTTTTTTTTTTTTTTTTTTTTTTTTTTTTTTTTTTTTTTAAGACACCACTCATTCCACCTCCCCACCCGTCCACTGGTCGAGGCAATGGTCTCTTACCCCTTCTGCTGTGCTGGAGCTAGGTTATTGACCCGGGTTCTCGTTCTCTGTATGGAGCAATTAAATCTCTACTCTTTACAGAGTGTCCAGACTTCCTGGTGGAAATTCTTACAAGCAGGCATAACACAAGTGCTTAGCATGTCCAAGGCTGTGATCCCACCCTCAACATGAGAGTGTGTGTGTGTCGAGGGAGGGGAGCTCGTTCTTACTACAGATCTCATCAATGTCAGCATACATATTTTTTCTTTCCTTGGGAAATAGAAAAGTTCAACTTTTTCATTAAAAGAAGCACTATAACTTTTTCCCCTATAAATCTAATTTGCTAATACCACTAGTCTCGTGCTTTGGAACCATTATTAAATGAAAGATGGGATTTGGTAAAATTTTTTTGACATTCTCTGTGTGTGGGTGTGTGTGTGTGTGTGTGTGAGGGAGGGAGGCTGGACACGTTGTTATAAGTGGGGATTTTATTGCTACCTACAGAGAATGAGAACCTGGGTCAATCACCTAGCTCTGTACAGCAGAAGAGGGTAAGAGCCCGTTGCTCCAATGGGGCGTGAGGGGGAGGGGCTTAAAGAAAAATCTGCATAATCAAGATACGACACACCTTGATGTTCCAGGATTGGGCAAAGGGGTAAGGTGCAACACTCATTGGAGTTTCCTGGCACGAATCCAACCTTTGAATCCATTGGCTGCTGGGGAAGTTCACTCACAGATCTGAGCCCTGCCCCCAGAATGAATCCAAGTCCTTACATTCCCCCTTCTGACTGGTTCCTGAGAGTCCCAATCATGGAACTCTCCTGTCTCTAGTGTCAGGAGGAGCCACACTACTACCTTCACCGCACTCACAGTTTGAGGGGGTTGTCTGGGTCTTTTGAAGCTTCCCATTCTTCATTCTGGAAATCTTCCTTGAGTGTGACAGGGTCCACTGGCCTGGTGTGGGAATGGTGGATCCAGGTGGCTATACCATCAACCTTGATAGCTGTGGGTGTGGTCAGCAGAACGATATAAGGTCCTTTCCATCTGGGTTCCAAGGACCCTAGGTGATGCCTCTTAATGTAGACCCATCTTAATGTAGTCTCCTGGTTGAAACCTATGGGATTCAGAGGAGGAACCAGATTCATAGAGAGCCCTGAGTTTGGGCCACAATTCCTTGTGGGCCCACTGAACTCCTCGTATAGCATCGAGAAGATCTTTGTCATCTAGTTCTGCTAGCAAGTCCACCTAGAGGTTGGGGGTGATGGAGGAGGGATTGCCAAACATAATTTCAAATGGGGTTAGTCCCTCTGGTAAGGGGAGTTTCTGGTCCTATATAAGGCAAAGGGAAGGAGAGCCACCCAGTCTGTGCTAGTCTCCAAGGTCAATTTAGTCAGGGTCTCTTTTAGAGTATGGTTCATCCTTTCTACCTGCCCTGAAATCTGGGGTCTATATGCACAATGTAACTTCCAATCACTCCCCAGAAAGGTGGCTAAATTCTGACTTACCTAGGACACAAAAGCTGGTCTGTTATCTGACCCTATCATAGTAGGAAATCCATACTTTGGCAGGATATCTTCAAGTAATTTCTTTGCCACCACCTGTGCCATTTCATATTTGGTGGGAAATGCCTTTGTCCATTCTGAAAAAGTGTCTAAAAATACTAACAAATACTTGTAATCATACTTTCCAGGTTTTATCTCAGTGAAGTCTATTTCCCAATAAGTTCCAGGCCTCTTCCCTATCGCGGTAAAAACCCGCCCTGAGATATGTTTATAAACAGGGTTTATTTGGAGAAAATAGCTTACAAAACAGAGCCGGTTTTAGGAGAAGATGACAGGATGAGGTTGCAGTGCGTCGGAGCCTTTCTAAGGAATATTCTTCATCCCCACGCCGTACGTCCGAACTCCCGGGCAGCTGGAGCGAACTGCGCACTCGGTCGGGGAACTCTCGTGAGAGAATGACGACTTCCTGTCCTGGTCCCCTCCCTCGAAGGTCTACTTCCGGAATCCTTTTCAGTTAACCACGCCCAGCTCGTCTCCATTCCTATGACGTGA